>JBBPLG010001103.1:0-10260 GCA_038089695.1 Xanthoconium separans | reverse complement strand
TCATGCCTCACAACATTCGCCGAAGTTCTCAAGCAAAGGTTTCCAGACATACCAGAAGGACAACTCCGGTTCCCATTCGCGAACTCGGCCATGGATTCAACATCCCCAGAGACACATTTTTGGGACGTTGCTGTCATCCCACAAGTGCTCACCCCTCCCCACACAGTCGTCTCTCCCCCCGTGATGTCCCCTCCCCACAGCCTGCCCAAAACATTCACCCCTCCCTGTGTGAGGACTCCTCCCGAAGATGAGGGTCATCGCAGCACATCTCCAACACCACGTGCCTTCCCCTCCCGTACCTCCCACTTTCTGTGAGGTGGCACACCTGACACCCCATCCCATTGGGGAAGTCTGAGAGTGAAGCGAAGAGCCGACTCCCTTTTCGGGACACATTTGGGTTCCTCATCGCCGGAAGCGCCGGATGTCGAATTGCCCACCAATCGGTTCGAGGTTTTGGATGATGTGGTTGAGGGCGAGTCTTTGTTGAAAGCAGGCAAACAGGGCAATGAGTCAATGCAGGACATCGAAGTCACATTGGGACTGTAAGTGAATTCAGGCTTGAATTATTTGTCGTACATCATGTATGTTTCCACTCCTCAACTTTTACACAACCACATGTAGCTTTCTGTATTTAGTTTTGTATGGCCACAAATATATTGAGTTGGTATGAACAGGACGTGAGGCACATCAAACAAACATCTTTGCCGAAACATTTTCTCCATCATTCAGATGAAACATCTTGGCTGGACTTGTTTGTCTACATCGACCGTTTCTTACCCTTCATTTCGGGTGTTTGTATATCAGCGTCGGCCACGAGAGGGGGGCATCTAACACAGCGAGACCTTCTTGGAGTCTCTACCTCATTGATTAAGTTGGCTTCGGCCTCCTCGGTAATCCTAGGCCTTTTGCTTCACCAGTTGGCAATATTGGAATCCAATTCCTCATGAAGTGTTGGCAGTTCATCTTGTCCCCGCTTTTTCCCAGCTTTTCTAGATTTCTCCGGGGTGATTGACATCTTCTTCCGTATCCCAATACTTTCATCTGGCACGGCAGAAACCTCACCTATACCCTTATCTTCGCTCGGTATTTGTGTCTTCGGTTTTTTCATAGCCGATTTAAGAGGTTTCTTTGTGTTGTCAAATGATCTTTTCGGCACAATGTCCAATGTAGCCATCACGCCGATAACCGGAATTTCCCGATCGGCACGGTGCCTCGGCTTCGGGTTGCTTGTGGCCTCCTGTGTTGTTTCCGATTCCTTAACTGATTCGTTCAATTAGAATATCAATTTGATGTCACTGAAACAACTCACTTAGTTCTCTGGATGACTTCCCAGTGTGTTGATTACCCAAGGGACCAGGGGTTGGAGCTCGAGGTAATGGAATCTTCGATGGCCCTGGTGTTTGGGCTCGCTGTTTCAATGGTGTCGCAGGTTTATTTAAAGTATCAGACCCTTTAGAATGGGGAACAATATCCTTGGGGCTGCTGGCCCCCTGATCTTGTCCAGATAGAGTGTTACGCTTACCGTGACAACTGTAGTTAACACAGTTGTAGAGAGCGAATCTACGAGTAGAGCAATGTTCTGTTTGATAGTCGTCGACTTAAGCTGAGCGAAGTCGACGATGTCGCACTCAACCCCTTGGAATAGGGTCCTCTTGTGACGACGCGAAGTCCCAGTTCTTCGCGGAGGGAAGGAGAAATGAGGTTGAGCGAGAAGGGGGAACTTCGAGCGGGAACTCCAGTAAACGCGGTATAATTGCGTAGAACTAGATTGGGTTGCTACTATACAAGGCTCGAGTATTTATACGATGCGAGATCCAGCACGGACCATCGGGTCCCATAGGAAAGGTAAGTGTTCCGTAGGGCGGAATAATACGGACGAAGAGGAAACGGAAAGGGAACGGAGTCCCGCTGTCAGGAAGAGCGGAAGGAACAGCGAGCGGGACGAAACGGAAGTCATACTCGGAGGAAGTCGCCGAGTGACAGTACAGCATCGTAAGGAGTATTCAGAAGACATCGGATGGGGTCGTCCCATCGTGAGGAGAGAAAATGAGTCCGAAGGATGACAAACAAAAGAAATAAACGCAGCGGTAAGGAAAACCGTAACATAGAGTGGCGTTCTTCACACTATCTTTGACAGCATCCTTTGCCTGGCTGGAAGATGTGGGTTGTCCCGAGTGGTGAACATCCTCAGCATTGATGGCATGCTTTTGCTTCCCGGAAGTTGTTCGGTTGAGCTTCACCCAACCAGAATTTACCTCGGCCAATGGGGCCATGGCACATTGTCCGCCATCACCCTCCCTTTTCTTTGCTTTCCCGGATGGCTTCTGAGGTTTTGGCTTGGCTTTTTGCTCCTTTGATTTCTTCTTGGGATGAGCTACTTCAGATGTATTGTCTGGCAGTCCATTAGTGATGATTGCCTAGACATCATATCCCCCTTACCAGTATGTTCTTTGTCTGGCTGTGAAGAGATTGGCCAAGGTGATGTTAGCTGAGGTGATGTTCTGTTGATCTGAGGTACTGCACTATTGATATGATTGGCAGGTGATTTGTTTCCACATCCAGAAATAGGTGACTTCTCCACAGTGTCAGGTATGGGCGCTATAATATGTTGGCCTTTGCCAGCAGGCAGATCCAATATGGTAGCACTCTTCGGCCGATCCTTCTGTGTCACCGAACTGGGAACAGCAAGCGATTGGGTGCCATTTGCAGAATCCTCTTCATCAACTCCATGCCAAGAAACCTCACCGCGGTTCTTTGGGTCAGTCACTTCCTCACTGTCTGCCTCATCGCCCGATTGTTCCTGTCTTGACAAGTGAATAGCCCTCTCAACCTCAGACTCCTCACTGTCAGATGGATCAACTGGGTCTGCAAGTTCTCCACGCTTGTTCAAATAATATTTGAAAGCAAAGACATCCTCCGGATGGTCTCTCTGTCACTTCCGAATGAATGTTAGAAATGCCTGGGCTTCTTCTATGGTTGTGTGACTAGGATCACTCCTAAATCTGAAGTTTGATGGCAAATGCCCTTTCCTGAAGAACATATCCTGCATTTTGGGTATCTTCTTAAATGGTGCAGGGGCCTTCTTTTTCCCACAAACCTCTCCTATTCAGCGCTGCAATCAACATAAAGTCACAATGCATGATGGACACGTACGGTACTTGGCAGTCAAATAACCCCGGATTAAATCCTGCATTTCATCCCGAGTGGCAGAGGCTATCTTGGGAATCCAAATCTCTCCTTCTGAGTTGATCACCAGATTCACCCTTTCTTCTTGAGTCTTCGGTTTCAGTCGCTTTTTCCCCTTCTTTTTGCCAAACCCCTTCGGCATCTCATCCTCAGACTTGGCCTCTTTCTCCTCCTCGGTCCCCAAACACTTTAACAGCCATTGATTCAATGGCCCGTTGACCAGTGACATTGAGCCAAATTCAGTTCCACCAGCAATGGACTTGTTATAATCATAGCTGTTGACAATTAATATATTCAGCCTCTAGGGAGAGAAAGATTGACTTACATCTCAGTAAAGATCTCTCCTTCCTTGTCCTTGTACCCAGCCAATACCACCATCCAGATTCCCCCCTTTCTCCACATTTCCTCAGTGAATTGCTTCATTGCTTTCCAAGCACTCTTTTGGGTAAACCTCATGTTGTTAATTAGTAGATGAACACCAATGCACCAATGACATCTCACTGTTGCTTACCAAGCTTGGGCTTCTTCAGGAGGACTAATGTTATTCCACCTGATTGCAGTTTGTTCAGCTACTTTGTGCTCATTGGATGTGAGTCGCTTCCACAAGATGTTTAAAGCTGGCTGGTAATGTTGGATATTTGAGGATCCTGGCTGGCCACCCAACTCCTCCTCAATGATCTTCTTGAATTTGGCTTTCCTTTGTTCCCAAATGACCATCCAAGCAGTCCAGGCTTGGCCAAGCTGAAGTGTACCCTTTCACTTTCTTGAGTGACTATGAAGCCAGGCAAGACATGTCTACATTATCTGATCAGACTGAAGTTGTTACATAAAGACCAACACTTGCCTTCTGAAATGCCGACCACTCCGTTTTCTTCATTAACTTGTGGTAGGCCAAAGCCTGCAACTTTTTGATAATCACTGCCCAATGCTCCTTTTGCTCATCGGACTTCCCAGCCTCTTTCCACCCTGCCCATCATTCTTTTAGAAGCTCAATAACCTTGGTTGGCAGCGATGAACCCTGCCCAGAGTCATCTGGTTCGTTGGCTTCAGCAGCCTCCACACATTTGGATGGTTGGCCTGGTGTTATTGATGGTTGACTGCAGTTCCCCTCTCCATTTGATCTTCCTGTGTTGGTGGATTCGGATGGTTGTGCTGGTATTCCCAATTCTCCTGATGGTTCCCTGACCTCATCGGAATGGCGAACGGACATCTGTGCTGCTTTGCTTCCATGATGAGCAGTAACAGAGGCAGTTTGCTTGGTATCCTTACCAGTTGGCTTCTCACTGATAACATCTTTTCCATCATCTCCTCGACTTTCTTCCTCCACCACCGTCTCTAAATGTTGCTCTTCATGATTCTCTACTTCACCATCTTCTTCCACTACATCCCCATCCTCCAGGGGCTGTTCTTCTCCCTCGTCTTCGCTTCCAGCAGTGTGTGGTAATCCTGGATCACAACCTTCCTCAATCTCAGACTCATCTTCACTGTCAGTCATCTGGAACTCGGTGTCGGCATATTCCACCTCAGGTTCAGACATCGGGAGAATTGTTTGGAGTGGAAAGGTCAAGACTTTGCTTTGCCAGTTGGTGATCGTGAAGCAGTTCACTCAACCATGACACATACATTATGTATATTACGTGGACTGTTGTCAAAAAATTTACTCACAGGCGAGGTTCCCGCCGCACATACCGCACTGATCCCAAATATGTAAATTACGTTGTCTGTGTCTCACAATCTATTCTACAGTCACCCCACACAAAGTGGAGGTTACAACAAAATACCTTGTCTGTCAATGTAACAACTATCGACTCAATGCATTTTTCATGATCTTGACCCATTGCCATAGAAGACCTATCGGGTAACTTTACCTCATCCATAGTTTACCGAATGAATGCTGATTTGCCGACTTCAATAAATATTAGATCTAGATATACTTGGTATATTAATCCCGAATCAAGCTATTTCGGCTTCAAGTAGGACATCGCTTATCTGGTGGGAAGGATCTCGGGTATTCACAGGCACTGTCACAGCATGTGTAAGTGCTCGTGGTCAATGGGATCAGATGGGCTTTCAAGTACATGTCAAGGTGGCTAGTCTCTGTAGTCGTTGTAGGATCACCTCATCTTAGGATTTCCCCACTATGCCAAAAAATGCTCAGAAACGAAGGGTCAATCCACACAAAGTGACACATATTGGGATGAATATAAGAGATACACCCAAAGCATCCAAGTCAAGACTGATTCGATTACAGACCAAGGAGACTCTGAAGTCCCCAGCTGGAATTTCCGGTTCAAGCAAATCAACGCCATCCAAGCTGTTGAATACATTCTCCCCTGCATCCATCGGAGATTTCTCTCTTGGGAGTGAGGACACTGAGTTTGAGTTTGAGCAAGTAAGACCATTTCGTATACCACACACAAAGGTATTATCACCTTGTTGCCAAATGTCTAAATTGCCTCTGAGTGATACCTCCTGCAGACATCAAATGATTATCTTCGGGAATGGTTACCACACCGGGAATCATTCCTCCACACTATGCTTGACATGGAGGCCCCCCCTGATCCATGATCCTGTACCATATGCGGAGGAGATGGGGTTTACCGATGTACTGATTGCTTCGGTAACTTGCTCTTTTGTAGTTTGTGCTGTCGGGAACAACACAAGAACAATCCATTCCATCGGATCCAGCAGTGGACTGGTATATTCTTTGAAGATTCATCATTGTCATTGGTATGAATCTGTTGAGCCTACAATCATATGATCGAAAGCCGAATTTTCCAGGCCGGGTTGAGGTTACATCTTGGCCATGGTGGAAAACAATGCCCACACTGATCTCAAATCAGTGACGATGGAAATGCGTTCCCAATGGATGGCAATGAATGGGAAGATGTCGACACCGTTCCCTTCCACCTTCGACCGCCCTCACATGGTGACTACATCACACTCATCGATGTTACCGGGGTGCATTTCCTGCCGGTCACCTACTGTGGTTGTCCAAATGGTGGGCTGAATCACCAGCAGCTATTGTGCAATCGGCTATTCCCGGCAACCATTCAGAAACCGAAAACAGTATTCACATTCAATGTCCTGGATGATTTTATTCGGGATAATTTGGAATGTGGGACATCTGGATTGAATTACTTCGCAAAGCTCCGTCGGGTGACCTCCAATGTGTTTCCCCACATAGTACCGGTATGGCCCACACTGATTGAATGATCCTTGTTGACAAAGACAATACAGAACCGATACAGAGAGCTGCTTCGGGTTGCATGACAATGGAGGGTGTTGAAGCTGCTGAAATGGAGCAGCTTCGGTCACAAATCAGGGAATCCGGATGCTGGTCAATTGGTGCTATTCTGCCCGACATGCCTGCAGCCCGGGATAAATGCCGATCCAACCCCTGAGGAATTGTCCAGGTGTGTCCAATGATGGATGGTAATGTAACAGTGCGCGATATTTAATTCCCTCAGCTGGAAATACACTCGGACGTTCATTATGGATGGAAATTTCAAGGCCGAGCACCTTCATGACCGAAGTCCCGATGATCAAGTGTGGCTGATGGACGGGCTCGGATATATGGTCACCCGAGGGAAGTATCATGCATACCTTAAGGCAACAAACCACCCATTTGAGGTCTGTTGGTATTTTTGAAGCTTTTCCAACATTTACTAAGTCCCACCTCAGAGGTCAACATGCAATAACCATCGAGCGGTAAATCAGGCAAATGTTAGCCGAGGAAAGCTAGAGGCCACAGGAATTGGGGCGACTGCCTGTGCTCGGCATGGGTGCTTTTTTCCTCATTCAGTAGTAGATTTTCAGAAAGGCGAAAGGTGGGCTTTTCTCGGCCTTTTGATCGTCATAATGCACACTGAGCCATAACGCAGACAAGTCAATATGGACTACTCTTTGGCACATGCCATGAATTACAACATGCAGCATGTCCAACCTGCGATTATGTTCTATGACATCAACTGTTCATATATGAAGAAGCTTCGTACTCGGATTAGTAGGAATGATTTCATTAATATCGATCCGGAGTTGAAGATCACACCAGGTATCGGCATATGGCATGTTCATGGACATTGGGCAGAATGCTTTTCTCAATATGCACCCCTATTTATCCATGGAGCTGGCTGGGTGGACGGGAAGATTATAGAGACATTATGGTCCATCCTGAATGTTGTCTCGGCATCCACCCAAGGCATGTCAGCCCCACATTGTCAAGAACTTCTGGACTTTCAAATGAATGACTCAAATTTTATGAAGATGGTCTGGATGAGTACGACAACCTGCCAAATTTAGTGGTTTCCCTCAAAATCTAATTCATTGCATATTTAGCTCAAAGCATGACCAGGAAACTCAAAAATGCTCAAAAGGCATCAGCGTCAGCAGCAGCATTCTTCAATGACCTGGATTCGACAATCTCGGGTTCCCAACGTGAATCATGGACTGAACAAGAGAATATAGCCCAGAATGACAGAATCCGAAATTCCTCTGCCATGGATATATTCGAAATTCAGCTGCAAAAGGGTGTGTAGTATTAACTGTTGATTGGACTTTGATTTCAATTAACATGTGTGTAGCTCCTAGCATAGATGCAGTAGAGTATGATATCCTCATCTCTGGATCTAATAACGGGACAACTCCGAGGGGAGCAGCCACATGGCTATCAGATGGTATTAAAATCCAGGACGCTCAAATCTGTCTTGCACAAGATTTTCGGCAGATGGGAACTGACTCCGATGATAAAAAGAGAGTTGCACTCGCTCGAAGAGTGGATACTTTGTCTGCTCGGATCTCTACCTTTGTGCAAAAGGTGTCGGTATACCTTGGAGAATGGTATGAAGAACAATCCCCATCGGATGTCTTGGACAACACGGAGGGCGGCGGTGACGATGACACAAGGGATAGGGTTGGGGGTCAACGACCGGACAAGACAAAAATTCCGCTGCCATTGACCATCGGCCACTGTCGGTGTGTTCAAGTTGGTTTACAGAACCTACAGGAGCAAGAACTACGTTTGCGAATTGGACAAGCTAATGATGCCCTGCATGAGATCTGCCTGCAGTTAGCAGAAAAAGCGATTATATTTCGGACTGACGTCAGGCAGGCTAAGGGCTATGCGAAAAAGACGCGTGCATGGGATAGGGTTCATTCTGCAGATGCAATCATAACACGCCATGCAACCATATATCGGAAATGCAGACAGGCTATGGTGTCGCTCAATGCAGACCCACCAACATTGGCCCGATATCAAATCCTTTGGCCAGATGAATTGAAGGTTACCACCGTTGCCATCAACCCAAACATGAGGGGGCTACGCAACGAAAGACTAGCTTGGTTCTGGACCATGGATATTCCTCGAGATACCAAGTCCGATGACTGGATGCTGGAATGTATTTGCCCAATTTCCCATTGATGGTAAAACAACTAGAACTCACTGCATGATCACAGTCTATCGCGTTCATTGGCTTAGGGCAAAGGCAACCCGAGACCGATGGGCAGAGGAGGCCGAGCTTTTGTTCACCGAGTTTCAGTGGACAACTGCATTCTTTTCAGAATCTGCCAATATTTGGAAGGGAAGGGCATTGTCTGGTCAGACAAATAACGCACAAGGACCTGCATGTTATGCGGCGAAACAACATTCAATCTACTCTCGGCTTCGGGATCAATGCCGAGTTGCATTGGAGATTTTTGGAATTACATGAATATGAATTCAAAAACAATGGTAGCCTCGATATTTCCTAGATTGTACCCTGCCATAGATATTCTGCACAGATCGGCTGTGATATCCCTATTGTATCCGAGACATTGTTGCTTTGTTGTCTGTGCCACTTCCCCTGAATGGATATGGTTTCTCATGCTGTAACCAGAATGGTCCACAACAAGACAACACAATACAGGAATCAACCTTGACCTCTATCCATCATCATCCCCCTCAATTCATCAATTTCCAGATATGACTCCCCCAATTGTGGTGCCTCACTTGTCTCAATCCAGCCTCCACATGGTAATGTACTATTATGGTTGCCGATTAGAAGCTGCTGCTGTGTGGATCCAAGGCCTTCCAGTAGCCGCTTGGCCAGCAACTTTCATGGCCTCAATGAACGTTGACATTGTAAGTTGTTGACCTCGGTACTGCTGTTGTAGGCCGCTTTCTCATCGGCATCACAGAAGATCTTTGGTGCCTTTTTGTCATTCTATGCCACCCGTCAAACGACACCACCGATACTTCCAGCTTGCTTCCTTCCATTTCTGGAAGAGCATACAAACCTGGAAAGCATGCAGTGCAAACTCCGGAAGATAGACCAGGAGGACTTTGGCATGATGGCCGATTTACCAAATTTGCTCCCAGGTTGGATTCAACGTTCCCCTGATTCAACTAATTTTTTGGATCCCTGGTGGAGTGCCGATATCGCTCACTATCCGGAATCCCGAAGCAACTATCATGCTAGCGATGTGTTGAGAGAAGCGCAAGCCTTTTTCCAGGTAAGTAACTTTTTATGGTAAACCCGAAGTTCACGACACTATCCCGGCGCCTGACCACTTAGAACTTGTGGTGTGAGAATCAGCCCTCGCCATTGGACCACAAACGCAATACCTGAATCAAGGCATCTGAAGAACCTTTATTAGCACTGGTGCAGCAGAATCATCAGAAGCTCGCTGAAGCACGTCGGAACATGGCCGAACACCTGCAAATATTTTTGAAATTCACGTCTGGGGGTGGTGATGACATTGTGTTGAAGTATTAAGTATTTCGCTTTCAATTGTGCTAGTGTCCTCATTCAATATTTCAGACTCCATCATTGATTGGACAAAAGTATTGCCGATGATGGGGAATTTCGTTCGGATAAATTGCTAGACCATCAGTATCCACTGGAGGCTGATCTGTCACGCTCCACTTTACAAATGGTCTTGTATTATCAAGCGTGTTGGTTGGAGGCAATCGGGACATTTCTCAGAGAGGTTCATCCTGCATACTGGGACAAAGTATGGCGGAAGCGGCTTTGGCGCGAACTGGTATGGACATACCGATCACCAATCCTAGAGGCTAATACAACGGTGTTAGCATAA
>JBBPLG010001102.1:0-10287 GCA_038089695.1 Xanthoconium separans | reverse complement strand
CAGCCTCAGTGTACAGTTGTTCATCAAATCGTTGATTTCAATGTCGGTATTGCGGTCTATAGGTAGCCAGCATAGTTTCAGGACACAGTTAAGCTCCGGCCCCGCCATACTATCCAACGTCGCCTTACAAAGAGGCACCTTGGTACCTCTTGATTGCATCGCGCTAGACGCATAGAGTAATAGGTTTTGCACCTTCACCCCATAGAGATTGCCGAGTTTAAAGATGGTAAAGCAATTCGTGGGACCACAGAGATGTATCTCGTGGTCGAAACCATTCCAAGTGTGATCCGCAGACGAGAGACCGATCAGAATGGTAAGGAATAGGACGGGAGAGCAGTGGATGTCGAATGCTGTGGAAAAGACAACGGAGCCGCGGGCAAAAAAACCTAGAGTGAGCATTGACCTGCAGAGGGACGAAGCCACAAAGAAACGGCGGTTGAGCTGAGCTGCAACCGCATGGCCGGCTATTTCCATAAGCTGAAAGAGTGCATCCTCGCTGAGATTCTTTGTGAAGTTGCATTTGAGCTCGCAATAGCTGTAAACCTCACGGAACGTGATTGGGTCAGGGGCACGTGACGGAACTAGGATAACATCAGGTTTGCGTATGCCTTCAATAAGAGTCGTAGAGTGCTGGCGCCATTCGGTCTGCGTGGGACATGACATAACGCCAGAATACACTGTCGTAAGAATCTGAATTTCCGATGATCAGTTGGTGGCCTTTGAAGCAGTAGCCAGGCGGGTTTTACTCACTTTGTTGAAGAATTCTGGAACTGCTCTTTCGGTGGGGGCACTTTCAATGATCGCCCATTTACCCGACTCTCGGTTGTACAGCCCAATTTCCACCACTTTCTTGAATATTTCATTGATGGCCTGAAAAGGAGTCTGACCCGGCGAACAAAGATCCTTAGGTAGGGAAACGTAGGGGAAAAAGAGGAGCGGATCGCGATCGTAGTTGACGGTATTCTTTCCCAAATCCTGATGGACATGACGGTCCATCATCTTGTGCGTTAAACCGTCGCGCCCGCCACGGGTGGTTAAGTACGAGTTGAGCTGCTCACGAAAAATGAGTTACTGGTACAGAAGGTTCAACAGCTAGTGAGACTTGCCATGAAGCTGATGGTCCTGCCGCCATCTCGCGCAGTCCTGTCCGACATTGAGAGTTAGGTTGGTAGAGATGAAAGTTTGAATATAAACAGGGCACCTACCATCATCTGATCTTCGTTGTCGGTGCTCGCAGATCCAACCAACGGTCTAGCCAACCCTCGAGTCACTTAGAGAATGAAATTATGTAACGATAACCCGCCAGAACTTCGTGTCGATAGCCGAGTCTTCCTCCTTGCATCTGGGAAAATCAGCACCTTCTGTTGCACTCCACTCGTTGTCCTCGCTTACCTGCGTAACGTACACCGCGGAAATCTTGGGCGACTTGTGCCCACTGCCCGATCGGCAGAGTCTAGTAAGTGAGTCATCTACCTGCCGAGACTAGATGGTAAGTACTGTACCTTTTGTATCATGCCTGGCGTTATTGGGGGAAATCACATGGGGAAAATCACGTGTCAGTGTTTCCCACGAATTTCTGACAACCAGGACGCAAGCAAGGTAATATTATGGTGAACTTTGTCACGTTGACAGGATCAGACTGTCATTCCAGCTCGCTCGGTTCCTACCTCAAGTCTACTTACCTAGAACCGTCCACATTCGCGACATGCCTATGGACCCAACTCACCCATCCGGCCCAGCAAAGTCAACGTCCACGCCAAGTCAGGCGGTGAAGGTGCAGCGATCTTTGACTCCAGTATCGCGTTACTGCAAGGCTTGTTCCCACAGACTGGTCCGCTTTTGCCCACCATTTCACGTGGCTGTCACATTAACATCGTGATTAGGCATTCGAGGAGCACGTTACCCGCGTTTATGATTCAGAAGAGTTCAAGCAAATTGCCAAGAACTCGTTGTCGCCTTTCGTTTCTAATTTGGTGCAGGTATATGATCACCATTTCAGTAAGTCTCGTTTTCTCGTCGGCTGGATGATTACGTTCCATGTATTTTCAGGTTATACTGATAGGGCATGGGCTTCTCTCGCACCCGATCGTGCCCCCTCCGCCGACCCTGCTAAGCACAAACTTCGATTTTCCGTGTTGCACGGAGCGATCCGTTCTTCACGTTCTAGATGAGCGGTGGAGATTCCAAATAGACCTCGTCAAGGAGTGTGACCGCCGTCACTTGGAGACCATGTCGAGACCATTGTACGTGCATCAGAAGTACGGAGAAAATATGGCCAAGGTCGGAGTGGGGCGTGAGAAAGCATGTTGATAGACGAGATGGAGCAGGTGGCAGCAGGAAGATATGTGCCGAGGCATGCTGGCCGATAGTGGGGATTGGGGATGTCCAGCAAATGGTGAGTGCGAACAGGGTAGTGTCACATCAGCATCTGGAACCGGGTACCGAATACAACCAGACAACTGACCAATCAGGAAAACGGGTTTCGTCAAGCGCGTTGAACTCAGCCCGTTCACCTTACCCTTTCGCTTTATGTTTTTCATCCTACATATTTGTACCGGTTGGACGTGCATGGCTCTGGTTAAGCTTTGTCGATTGTTGTTGTGGAGACGACCGTATTCTACATAAGTAGCAATTCGCTTCCGGGGATGGCTTGGTGAGTATGTAATTACGTCTTCAGTGCTGCTCGTGCTCGTCCGTCGTCTCGGATACCTCAATGTGCCTGGTCCCTGCATCCAGATCGCTCTCAAGGCAATCCATCGCTGCGACATCCAACATCCTGGAAGCTTTTCGGACCCCCTTCTTTATGCTACTCGAGAGCGATGGAAAGAACCGTTCCCAGCTCAACGACGCTGGTCTCTCCGATTTCACCGACTCGTTTGTCCACGAATGTCTCTATGACAGCTCCGTCGACGGTTGGCCCACAGAGAATAAGCTTAACTCCCTCGTACTCTGGTTGTTCTGGTTGTCCACCACAGAAGGTGTGTCCACGTTCCTCTCCCTCTTTCCCCTTCCAAACCCCTGCACGTATCGCACATATATACAGTCTCTCAGAAACGTGAGTACCTTACGTTTGCACCATCGCTCATCGTTTACTCTCCTACAGAACAAGGGTGATGATCTCATTTGCCATCTCACCTACAAATGAACGTCATTTGCTGAGGACTCACAGCGCTCTCCATCATGGCACACCAGAATGTACTCGATCTGGAAGAGACGATCGAGTACGGGATGACAAGACAGGTCCGTTTCCTTGTTCGGTTGCCCTCATGACGTCTCTCAACTCAGTCTAGGTAACTTTGCTACACATGCAGACCATGATGATGCTCATGTCTTGTCGACGTTGATCACGATCCAGATGTTCATCACGCAGAACGCGCTGGATAGACTGGACGTCGACCGTGTCATCAAATGTACGTCACCCTACTCGGTTCAGGCGCGCCCATTGCCCACGATCCACTCCACTCTAGCCCATTGCATCACTCCGACAACCTTCGGAGGTGTTCGCGGGTGATGTCTTTGTCGAAATCGACACCCCTTTCCCCTAAATCGCTGTCAAGTCACTCTCGCTCCTCGATTGTTTGGACGCCATTGACGTCGAGAAGGCTGTCTCATGCATCCGTCAGTGTCGCAACTGTGATGGTAGGTACGGTGCGATTTCTGGCGCGGAAGGTAGGTACCATCTCGTTGATGCTCTGCCCCGCTCATTGCCTTGTTTCCTTTTTCGCAGTCCTTGTTTGCGTTGGTGTCCTTACCAACCTAGACCAACTGGACCAAGTCGATTCGAAGATGTTGTGTTGGCGGTTGGTTGAATGACAAGTAGCATATTGTGGTCTTGATGTCCATCCCGCGAAATTACTCGATGTAGGCGCCATCAATTACTCATCTTGGTCGAATGTGTTTGCTGACACGGTCTTCCTGTAGGTTTGCTACTTATTTGCGACACGGTACGTGTGTCGTTCAACTCGTCCAAGCATCGGTCGTGGAACTGACACGTCATAGAACCATCTCTGCTTGGATATCCCGGTCTGGTAGACTTGGACCCAGTACCCGTGGGCATCATTGAAGCAAAGGGTCTCCGGAAGGGGTGGAAAGCACTGCCATGACGCCCAGCATCTTCCCAGTTGTTCTAAATCCCTACGAAATTGAACGATTTGTCGCAGCAATTCTGATGATCTGGAGAGCATGCTCATTTTTTTGCTGAATGGGACTATTGACATAGCAGTGTCAGTTTCATGGACGGGGCAGTGTGTCCCAGCCACGGAAGAATGGAAAGTTGTCTGTCAATCCTACCCCTTGAATTCCTGTGCAGATGGAATTGCTAAGACCTCCCGCACGAGAATTGGTCAGCCAGGACGTATTTGATCGCTGACATATATTGGCGAGTGAGTTCTCTCGGAAATTAAGTAACACTAACGAAAACATAGAGTCGTCGTTTCCCCGCTCAGAGGTTATCAATACGTCCCTGTCGAGATGGCCACGGAAGGAGGCGATTGCGTGCTCGAGCCATGGAGCGACTGCAAGGTCCGCATGTTGCCCACCATTTCACGTGGCTGTCACATTAACATCGTGATTAGGCATTTGAGAAGCACGTTACCCGCGTTTATGATTCAGAAGAGTTCAAGCAAACTGCCAAGAATGCTGAATATTTCTTATCGTCGATCCATGATTACATGTTTGGAAGACCAACGTCACTCGTGGACATGGTAAGCGTCGCCGTCACCCTTTTCCGCATCCATTTCTGACACCAGCTATAGTGGAATGTTTGTAGATCCTTGGGATTTCGTTGTCGCCTTTCATTTCTAATTTGGTGCAGGTATACGATTGTCTCAACATGCAATTGACCCACAACCAGTCCTTTGCTTTCCGGCTCCCGCCAACATAGATCGAACAGGCACGTGGCTTGGCTTAGTCGACTACAAGGAAAACGCAGTCTTCTCCGACAAAGACCTCGGAGGCATCGGAAACAGTGAGTCTCGTGTGCTTTCCCATGTGTTTGGACTACGTGACACGCCTTGCAGTTGCCATTCTTTCACCAATCACCAAGGCCCTTGAGCGAATTGCCTTTGACGATGACCCGCTCCGACTTTTGCTCATCGAGACCAGTTACCAGCTGTTCATTTCGCTCTTCTCCATGTTGAATGCAAAACGCCCTGACGGGCAACTTTTTGGACTTCGTGCGTGTGCTCCTACCAGTCATCTTTCCTCGCGCTCATCGACGAAATACATACAGCCAACTATGCCTCCGCCTTGTCGTTAGAAATTATCCGTGGTCCCGCTCCCAAGTTCCGTGACTTTGTTCGTCTCAAGTTCAGAAACGGCACCGAAGACGCCGAGCTTGAAATCCTGCATATGTTTGACCACCCTGAAGAGGAAGTTCCAGTCACTGGATTCATTTACCGATTGGAGGTTCGTCATACTAGCTTGGCACATGGACGATGGTTTACTCAGGCTCGTGCCGCTAAAGTACCATGTGGTGTCACATGATAAGTGGTCTTCCGCGTGTTCCACAACCTGGCTCCCCTTCGGGATGGGTGCTACGGCCACGACCCAGAGCATCTCCCCGTTCCGATTCCTGTTTGGTTTTGTCTTTGTCGGTATGCTTGCGTTTTCGGCGTACCGCAGGTACATGCAGACAAGGCGCGCAAAGAAATATGTCGCCATGAGGCAAAACGAGGTTTGTGTCCATCCCTGACATCATTTCGAGGTGCTCACCCCCGACCCTTTACTAGGAACAAGATGTCTTTGTGAACGAAAAGTCGCGCTTGCTTCCTTGAACGTCTCAGGCCTGCATCCGTGATTGGACAAGGATCGTTTCTAGTTCAGTGGCGTTTTTTTTTTTTTTTTCTCTTCTTTCATGCGCATGTACTCTACACTTCATCCATTCCCCAGCATCTCATGTTCTCAACATTGATGGTATTCATTTCCCTCATCTCCTTTTTACATAAAACTGTTACTCTTTGACATCGTCGCCGTCATCTACACGTAGTACTGAGTATTGGCATCTTGTAGTAGGTAGGTAGGTAGGTCGTGTTTACTAAAGTTATGAAAGGTCAGCATTGTCATCACCCAAGTATGGATGCCTCTTTCGTTCCTGCACAATGGCTTTGTACGGTGCACCAAATGCCTTGCGCTCGCATCTCCTCTCCTCGAGGTTAGAAGTGAGCCCTGCTTGGAGTAAAACTCTGTTGGGAATGGGTTGCGCAGGGCGTGGTGTATGCATGCTTGGTATGCATAAAAGGCTTTTTCAAAGGGTGTTGGGGTGTGTGTGAGGAGTGGGGAGGCGTGCCGACACTACCTCTGTCATGAACACACGTATGCACAGCATTTGGCAAAGGACCGTGAGAACTCTCTGAGGGTGGTATGTCTCTCACTTGTCTCGAATGCCTACCTTGACAAGAACTCGGCAAAGATCAGGTCAAAACCCGTCCCATGGGAGGTGAGCTCATCCTTGAATTCTTGCCTAATAGCTTACTCGGTGCCCAGGGTTACCAGTGTGCCGACTTTGTCACCTCAGAGGAGCTTGCACTCATCAAAAAGGTAGACAGACAACCCAGGGCAAAGACCGAATCCATCCTTGTCTCTGATGGCCAGGTATACGTGCACCTCTATCTCCGCTTGCTCAAGAAACTCTAGAGTTGATACCATGCAGTGTCTCCTCGTCTTGATCACCGAACTCCACTCCAACACCAGCATCTCCAACCGCTCTTGAGGGTCCTCGCATCCCTCATCCAGGACCCATCATCAAACAAGCACAAAGTTGCAGTGCAGTGCTTCAAAGCCTTGTTGGCCCGTCCAGACTGCCACAGAGCTGTCTGGGCTATTCCTGGCATCATCTTCGGGCATGTCCCTCCATACCACTGTGGTCATCCGATCTCACTTTCATCTCACAGGTTGGTAGAAATACTGCGCTATAAGCCTACCCCCCAGATGAACTATCAAGTCATATTCTGCTTGTGGCTCTTGACGTTTGAACAAGACATCACTGTGCAGATCAACAAGTGTGTCATTCCCTTCTCTACAATGTCACTGATTGCTGAGCATGATGAACATAGGACATTTGACATCTGTCGAATGGCTTGTGGCTGCATGAGTGCCATCGAACCCAAAAATAAGGCTTGCACCATCCGGTCGCCATCATCACCAAACTCGGCAGTGATGCAGCTGTTTGCGTCCAACACATGCCAGCCCTCTGCACATTCGAGATCCATCCAATTGAAGCACATGGTGTCCTGCATCATGTTTTGAATGTGGACTTTGTGCATTCAAGTAGGAATGTTTATTGGATCTAGTATGACCGGTATCCGATGACATCACCTATCTAGGACAGCGTACTTCTTCCTGCAAGGGTCTCCATTCCAGTTCAAAGCCTGTGCAATATTTCAGCTGTCTGCAGACACAAGTGAGTCACCATGTCAATATACACTTTCTACCGTGTCACCGACTATCTGCCACAACAGCGATCATAGCGCAGTGTTTGTATTATGAAAGTACACTCCCACCTGTAGAAGAAGATGAACTGGAGGAAGTGTTGGTCCTCTCAGAGGCTTAGAAAGTTACCAGCACCACGCAGTAACAAACAAGAGTAAATTCTTGGTATCCTTGCTGTCGTTAGTTGGGCTGAGGTGGTGTGTCTCAAAACAGCCCACATCTTTTCCTTTGCAGTTGCATATGACCATTAACCACACTTTGATCATGTTGGACTCGAAACCCATCGTGCTCAGCCAGCTTCCATTTCATTTCAGGTATGCATAGTCAAGTTCGATCCAAGTGTCATGCTTATTCTGCTTGTTTTCTTACCCTGCATCTTGCCTCTTAGGTGGGTGGTGGCAGTTTCTAATGTAGCTTCTGACCGAATGCTTTCCATAGACCTTGACCTTGGAATCTGACCACTTCATTTGCATACGCAAAAAAGTTACATAATGAACAAAACCAAGTTGTCATAATTGACCTCTCACATTGAAGGGTATGTTCTAAACCCGTTGTGTGCAACAACAACTGTGACAGTCTGCTTTGCAGCTGGTCGCACATTACAGAGTTTTTAATATCGAGACCAAGCAGAAGGTCAAGTTGCATGCCAACAACAAGGACATTGTGTTCTGGAAGTGGGTATCTGAGATGACCATTGGAAATGGTCACGGAGACCTCAGTGTATCATTGGTCAATTGGGGACCAGACGTCACCTCCGCAAAAGGTCTTTGATAGGCATCCAACACTTGTGGGAGTGCAGATTATCAACTATCGTGTAGCTTCTGATGAGAAGTGGCTGATATTAATCCTTCCACATTCAAGGCTAAAGGCGAGATGCAGCTGTATAGCCGAGACCGCAAAGTCAGCCAGCCCATTGAAGGACATGCTGCTTTATTTGCAGAGCTAAAGCTTGATGGTCACCAGTCCGTGACAAAACTGTTCACATTTGCTGTTCGAACCGCCATCGGTGCCAAGGTACACAACATGCATCAAACGAATCTACTGCTTGCTGAGAAATGCCATCATGTAGCTTCATGTTGTAGAGATCAACCACACCGCACCAGACCTACCATTTGTGAAGAAGGCAGTTGATGTCTCTCCCGAAGCTACCAATGACTTCCCTGTTGCCATGCAGTTGTTAAAAAACCATTACATAACCTTACTGCATATCTAAATAAGGTGATGCCATGCTAACTTGGTTTTGTGTCATTGACTGTTCTGGTCTGTGGGATGGTGCTCAGTCGATTGTAAACGTGATGCTCCTGTCGTTTCTATCAGACGCATATCCCTTGTGTTCCTCTTTCGCTTTCACCTTCAGTCAGCTCAGGTTCCCAACATGACATTGACCACATGGTTCCAATTTCCAGCCTTGAAGGGTTCGATCTTCATCTGCATAGCATCCCAGTCAGCGACAAATGAGCCCCCAGTCCATGTCAAACAAGAAAAAAAAGACACACCAGCTTTCCGTTTACCACAGTTCACACACTTTCCATCTCCTCACTGATACTGGTGCTAGACATGTCATGGGGTGAGGGGACAGCGATGAATGCGTGTCTCATGCACTCACGCATATGTGTCTTTCTGCCTGGCAGGGAGAAGGAACCGAGTTGGACTCTACTCGAGCGGAACGCAAGCATTAACTGTGCGCAAATCAAACCATCGTGTCCTTTAGGACATGTTGATTCTTTCCATCTAGACTCCTTCCATGAGTAAGCTCAAACCTATGTTACTTGGAACCATCATTGACCACGTTCACACCTAGCCAATGGTGATCGCCTCCCCAAAGCAGCACAAGACCTCCTCAAGTAACCCGCCTCTTCCCACTGACCCTCCACCAACACGCACAACTTACTTGTGCTCAATGACTACGGTCGCGGTGTCCACTACACCAAGGGCAAAGCCTGGATACAGTCAATCTTTGACAGCCTCATCCAGTTCTGCTCTGATTCCCCATTGCGCAACGTTGTGCTTGATTCTGGGACAGGGTGTTGGGTCTGAATCCTGAGTGTCAGGCGTTTGGGTGAGTGAACACAGGTTCTTGTAACCCAGGGCTGTTGATGAACGACAGAGGGGATCATGTGTGTTGTGTTTCATTCCCACATTGTGAAAACTGACATGCACTCAGCAGACATCCATATGCGGTGACGCACAAGACTCAGTTCATGGGCAGTGGTGACCTTGAACTTCACTTTCACATCCAACAGCACTCAATACAACCGTTTTGGATTTTTCACTTTCCAGAACACTTCATTGTCCCGATTTCCACCATGTCAAACAACTCAGCCAACAATGCTTCAGTCCCACCTGCATTCTCTGTAAGTCAGGTTGTCTGTGTTGTGCTGTCGCGATGTTAATCCCCGTTCTAGATGAATGTCATGCTCCCTCAGGATACAATGCAGGTACATGCTGAACTTTATGCATCTAGAAATGGCGATGAAGAATTCTGGGTAAAGCCATTTTTCTCCTTCAATACATTTCTGGAGTGTTGAACTATTGATTGCGTAGTACTCCAACATCCCAGACAAGTACCTCCATGACCTTCCTCCTGGTACAATATTCAGTGGTGGACCATTCTGCAAGGTGCATTGCTGGTTGATGGTCATTCCCTTATGCGGTCATCTTCACTGGGGCCATCAACCCCTCTGTCTGGAGGTGGGAGTTCGCATGCAGTAATCGCTGCTCACTTGTTTACCACATCTCTTAGCTGTATCACTTCATACAGTGCTCTAGACCTTCTGACCTACATCCTAGACCTGACACTGTTTGCCCTCACTTTCGTGGATGGTTGTCCTTACAGTGTCACCCTCAATGTGGTCTCCG
>JBBPLG010001101.1:0-10288 GCA_038089695.1 Xanthoconium separans | reverse complement strand
ACCAAGCAAAACAGTACGTATTATTCCTCTCCTCTATGAAACATTGAGTGATGCCATTTCGTATCATCACCGTGACATTCGCGCATGCTCTCTTTGCGCACACCCCTGCACATACTGCACCTTGGTGACCGCACACGACACAAAAAAAAACAGACACGAAACCTTTCGCAACATTTGCGTCTCCCTCGCTCAAAAAATGCACACCGCCGAAATATCCCTCAGAACAAACATCCTCGGCGAACCCGCACGTCAACATATTCGACCCTTGTCCGAGACCAAGTGCGTCCGACGCTTTCCTGCGTCACCATGGTGTGGTTGGCCGCATTGCACTTACCGTGCTCTTTTCCAGAGCCATCGAAAACGGCGCCAATGCCCTGGCAGAATCGTTTCTCTTTGGGGTCGCTGCGTTGCTTATTCTGGGCGAATCATACCGTTCGTCGTCCAAGCAGTCCAGGCGTCGCGATGATGTCGACGAGAAACTCGAGGGGCTTTTGGTTGCCGTGGAAAGATTGGAACAGGATAAAAAGGAGGTTGAGGGGACACTTGAGAGGACGAGGGACGAGGTGGAGGGGGAACGGAAGAGGAGGGAGGCGTTGGAGAAAGTTGTTGAACGGCTAGTGGGGGTCGGGTTGAGTGTGGGAGGCGAGTGGGATCCATCACTATGGCAAGGCACGCCATTGAACGCGGCGAGGGTGGAGATTGCGCGTACCTCGGACATGCCACAGTCGAGCGCTGATCCAACGTCATCATCCAACTCGTGACTGGCAAGTCCATTTTCACGAGCTCTATGCATGTGTACTAAAATAATGTCTAGAGTCCTTATGCTACAAGGGTGGCTTAATCAATGACCTCGTGTACCGATATTCACGACAATAAGATACCTCTCCTCACCAAGGAATGGATCCTTTACATGATCAAACATCCCTTTGGACACAGCTTCTCTACCCACGACGACTCCACACCCAGCTTCGCCTTTCGAATGACCCTGGCCCAATTAATCGCACCGCCCACTCGCACCACCTCGATTGTCACCTCTTTCTCGCCACCGACAGGCACGCCATAGAACCACCGCAGCATCTGCTGACCTTCATCCATTTCCACCCTTCCCTCTGACACCTTTACCTGCAGTGCATACCCATCCGTCTCTATCCTTCCCCTCTTGCCAACTGGAGATTCCGACGTCGTCACGGGTAACGTGGCCGTTGATCCGGTCCTACTTCTCATGGGCGTCAGCTCCTCAGAGTCTTCCGGGTCTTGGTCGTCAACCACAACAGACCGTTCGACGCATCCATCCGACGCGAAATGCACCAACGGGATAAAGATCTCCGTCGGGAGAATAGACTCATTCCCTTCACCCTTGTTACCCTCTCCTTGTCCCTCTGACATCGTCTCTGCTTGTGGTGCATCGGCGGGCGTGACGCGAACCTTGACCTTCAACGACGCCTTGCCAACGTCAAACTGGACATCCACGGGCGTACCGACCACCTTGACTGGGTAGGGTCGACAAAAAGCGCGTATTGGGCGTGCGCCGTCCCGCAAGAATGCCAATAGCTCGTGCAGGACCATCGGTTCGGCCGCGTAGGGCGACCACGCGTTTGCATAAGGAGACGAAGGGACAGGCAGCGTTGCCAACGACGTGCTCGACGTGCGTCCCGACGCGAGCCACCCAGCCGCTGCATGGCGGCGACCAGCATCCCCATGCAAGTCGTCCCCGCTCCACAGGCTCAAATCTTCATTGTTCCAGTTATCTCCCCACATATGGCTGTTGTCCGGGCAGTAGCTCCACACCGTATAGCTCAACACGTTCGGCCCGTCCGCCGCGTTCAAGCTTGCGTCTAGCGCACGCTCTTGGACCGAATAATCTTCATAGCCCTTGCCTGTCGGGTCGTACGCCTTCTTGCCATCCATATTTATCGGGGTCCCAATTTCGCCAATGATAGTTGGGTATCGACGAGGCTCCGCGGAGTCCGCACCAAGCTGGACCCCATCCGATTTCAAAATCCCAAGCTGGCTTTGAATGCTTGCACGAATGGCCCGCTCCCCAAATTTACCCGCAAAGATTGGGTTGCTATACTTGCCCCTGATGATGCCCACTGCGTCCGCGTTAAACAAGTGCCAATGCTCTGTCACGAGGGTGAGACCATCATAATAGTGTGTCGAGTGACAGGCGCGTCCCTTGAGCAATGATTCTGGGATCACTGGAGGAATGGCAAAGACGGGGGCTTGAACGAATGCGATGGCGTTTGGGTGGGCAGCGCGAATGCGCGTAACGTAGTCCGTTAAGTGGGGCAGCAAGAAGTCCTCGAGAAAGTTTACTGGCAAGGGGTCGGAACTAGACTGGGGAAGGGAAGGCGTATAGCAAAAGTAGTCGGGTTTTAGTAATGAACCTGTGTTGATATCCCATACGCCATGCAGAGCCCATACACAGGTTCCAAGCGTCCATTCCCTTGACCGTCTCCAGCCCCACTTGGGATGAATACCATTTGGCTCGGTACCCGGATCGACCCAGATCCGAACACCTTTTGGATCGACTGTGACAGTCCCGCTGCGCTTCGATCCAAACGAACCAAAGGTATAGTTGTCCAACGTCTGCGCGACACCCATGCCGAGCCTCAAAGACTGTAACGGGGTCGGCACGGTCCCTTTTTTCAGCGCGGATCCCTGCGCGGTCGGATACACACTTAGGTCCTTGTATCCAATAAAGCCTTCGGACGGCTCATTCATGCTATCCCACCCAATGACGACGTCGTCCAACAACCCACCCGCATCCCGAATGCGATCTGCGAGTATCCCAAAGGCACGTATGAAATGAGACTGAAGGTAATCTTGAATGTTGACGCCGTCGAGAATACATTTAGGAGCAAAGGTTTTGCCTCCAAAAAAGAGTGCAAAGAGGGTTTGGGATGCAAGACGACCATAGTTGGTAGACCAAATCATCCCAGGGAGGGAGACGGGATCTGAGGCATCAGAAGAGTTTGTGTATTCGCAGTGTACGATCGCAGCTTGGGTTGCGGTGAATGCTTCTGGATCGATACCACATGCTGGAATGGTCCAATAGGGAGCGCCGGAACCACCCGAGAAACGTGACCACTGTGAAGAGTGAGCAGAAAGACGGACGAGAAAAGTGGGGGGCCTACAACGTCTTGGTGTGGGTCCAAATAAACTTTGAACCCATATTCTTTACACTTAAGGAGGACGCGAATGGTGTAGTCCATGAAATCGTAATCGTAGTGTCCACTGATCATGCCACATGAGAACGTGTGCCAAGGGTAGAGTTGGAACAAGTACTTACGGCCCCTCGTGTTCAAGCGCCTCCCAAGTAATAGGATACCGCAGAACGTTGAATCCCCACGCTCTGAGACGGCTTAAATGCACGTCCGCAGAACCGTCATCGAGATTTAATGGGCGACCGACAAAGCTCTGTCCGCCATCCTGTGCAGATGACCAAAAGTCCTCGAGAACATGGGAAGGTTGTCCAACAGGAGCTTTGGAGGATCCAGAGAGGTTCACGCCCCGTAATAACACGGTGCGTCCATTGGTATCGATGAAATGGCCATTAAAGGTGTGTAGGTAGTCATGTGGGATAGATTGACCTGTCGCCAGGCATGTCTTGGGTACCTGAGGCATGTGCTAATCCTCAGGTGTGTTTTAGGTCGAGTTGGTGGTAGGAAAGCAAGAGGGTGAAGCGACATCCAGCAGCCATGATTATAAACCCCCCACAAGTCGTACCACATTCAACGCTGCCCTAAATGGGACGTGGGACTCTAAATTTGTTGCTGTGGCATCTTTTGCGGTGCTCGACTCGATTTGGTAGCTTTGCCTGGGTAAGGAACACCACACGTCGGGAATGAGACGGGCAGAGCTCTCTCAGACAAGTGTTCTCTATATTAAATAACGAGGCGCCTGGACCAAACAAGTATTTTATGATGAATTCGATGCTCATTTCTGGTTCAATTAACTTGGGACACCTCCCAAGCTCATTGCGGAGCCGGTTTCAGAAGCACCCGCATCGTGTCAATGACACCCGTTACTTAGAACCGTCGGGATACCAGCAAGTTTCATTTTGACACCGATCTCGAACAGATAATCAAGACACTAGATCGAGAAAAAAAAAAGTCTATCAAACTCCGTAGAATGCAGGATGAGAAACTTGCCTCTGTTTGTGTTTTGGCCTTCTGCCAGTCATTACCTGTCAAATGGATATATCAAAATAATCTCTGGAGTAATGACATCGTGGGACGTACCCCACACGTAGATCCCATGTCTTCTCACAAGGATAGCCGCAGCCTCCGGATACTTCTCCATCGCTGCTGCCATACTATCTGTCAGATCTTCCTCGAACGGGGTATTGGGGATGATCGGAACGCGAAGGGTATCCAGGTAAGACATGGCCGCTCCGTTTCCTCCAATCCGAACACCTTTGATCATCTATCCAAAACGTTCAGATCTTCACATACCTACCAAGCAATTCCTTTACCTCCTATATTAGAGAAAATCGTCGAAGGTCATCGAGTCAGGGATCCGCAATCATGATCGCCGACGAAGATCGAACACCCACCTGATGCGAAATCTCGAAAAAGTCACCCTCCCACAGCAAGGTCGCCATCACTGCATTCTGCGAGTGTGTATGGATACAACTGCCTGCATTCCTCTTATCGAACGCGTTCCAAAACAAGGGTGTGCATGCCGATTCTTTTAGGTCCAGCTTCGGACGACGAAGAAAAATGCGATCGGTATGTGGCGAGGGCGTGGGTTGCGGGTAGGGCAATACAAATATGTGCGAGGGTTCGATCCGTTCTTTTTGAACGCCAGATGGGGCGATGAAAACCTTATCACTAACATATCAGCGTGCAAATCAGATCAACGACGGTGATACCACAACAAACGTCAGATCGAAGAAGACATACCCAACGCGGATACAGATTCCACCCCCAGTGCCAGTAACCCATCCAAGTCGATAAAATCCGGCACACAGTTCTGGAATAAGATTTGCGGGCTGTGCACCGACGCAGTCTCAGCAATTAGTCCGCATATCGAAAAAGTCACATACGTGGAGAGGGTCGGCAGAGGTTACAAGTGCATCGGCTTCGTTGTTGGACATGCTTGAGCGTTAGGTGGAGGGTCTGGATAAAGGAAGCAACAGTGTATCACTGCTTTCCTCTTTTGGAAGATATCCCGCTGACCAGTGACCGCCGCCGTACAAGTGACACAGACTGGCACGTTATATTCCACGGCCCTCCGGGCAATCCTGGACCCCAGCATAGGATTTATTGTAGAAAAGTGTAGTACACGTGTAACATAAACATGGGTCACGCAAACAAAGCATACGCAGCAGAAAACATTGAGATGGTGCATGTTGTCATGTGGCTGCCATCATCCTCATCTTCTCGAGAGTGGTAACAGTGGGAGGTGTAGCACGCCTAGGTTGATGGTGTGAAGTATGGGGTGAATGTATTGTTGCTGTCGCCGACCTCTTCCCTGCGGTGATGGTGCTCACGTGCAGACGAGAAAGGGAGATGACAACTTACCTTTTCAGGACTAGCCATTGGTAGGCGAGGAGCAGAAGGGTGAGGGTGTGGGCAGGTAACGAGGGGACGGCGATGGTAAACGGGCGGAGGGCAAGGATTGACGCATAGACGAACAGCAGGATGTCGCAGGGTGTTTCACATGCGAAGAGATAATGGTCAGTGTGGGTGCAAAAGCGAGGTACTCACATCGCAGTCGCCGTCATCACGATACCCTTGTCGCGTTAGGGCCAGTGGCGGAGCGCAAGATCATCATTGTGTCGTCGATGTCGTTGCGTTGTGGTGGGGCATGTGCGTGAGACCTCTGGCGTGGGGAAGGCGAGCCATTGTTATGTCGTCACCATTGTCGTCCGATCCTGGCCGACATACACTTGCCCTTTGTGAGGATTATGGATAGTAGTGGCGGCATGCAGCACAAGGTGAGTGCACTGTCGTTGTCGTTGCGTCGTCGATGCATTGTCAACGCGTCGTTGTTATTTGTATTGCGTGAAGGAACTGGTCTCGGTGTAACTGCATTGGGAGTTCTCCCACCCCCACGTGACTAGTCAAAAAAGGTAAGCCTGGAATTACGTGCGTCGAGCGCCGTCCGTGAGTTGTAGCTTCTTTACCAATATGGTTAGACACAGTCCAGCATGGCATTTGTATCATGGTGCCACTCATTTCCGACTGACTTCTTGCAAAGGAACGCATTCGCACACAAGGCGAACCACCGAAGGCTATAGACGAGGCTGTTCTGTTCAATCCGTTATATCGCCCTCAAAGTCAGTTGTCCGCTCAATCTTCCACTGCGGTGTAAAATTGACTCAGGGATAAACACAGCCTTCAGAGTACATATACTGCGACGGCCAGACAATCGGCGAAGGACTCCTAAGACCACTGAAAATCCCCAGGGCATTGTGAGTCGTCGCCAACGGCGCTCGATGATCCGGCGCGGAGAGCCAGATTTACCTTTTTTGTGAAGCTTCGCGCAAGGCGTGAACTGCCCGTCCGCGTTCTGGAGCTGATCATGACAAAATACTTGATCAAGAGGCCGTCAGATTGACGTAAGCTCGAACAGCACACACACATGCGTATCTGTAGCACCTCCACGACATAAAGGAGGTCTATCACGGAATCCCGCTGAGAACTCGTTTTTATTGAATCACCAGAGCTATCTGCATTTGGTGATGAGCCAGATCGGATGGCCGCAAGTTGGTCCCCGTCCGCTTCCACGATCGAGGCCGTCGGGTGCCTTCCACAGCGTTCCGCCAAGTTGGCCGTGGTTACTATTGCATTGTCGCGATCACTACCAATCGGAATCCACAAGACAGTCCGAGAAATCACACAAATCAGGTATTAATTCACTCGGATTCGCGTAATTTTTCAAACACGTTCGATGTTGCGGGGAACGAAGTATGCATGTCCTACCGGCGCTCCGTGTGTCCCGCTCGGAGATCCCCTCGTCGTAGCACAAGGTGGATTGGATAGGAGACACTGGTATGTACGCTTTCGGATACTCCCTAGTCCTTAAACCACCCCTCGTGGTACGGGTGCCAACGAGGCTACAACGAGGGAAACTTTGTGGCTGGCGCCACCGTAACGTTTGAGATGCAGAAAAATTATTCACCAGTGTGCGGGGCTCAGGCTACATGTACATGATCACGTCTCCTACCGGGCAAGACTTGCGTCCCGAGGTCGAACTTAATAAATGTCGAGTCCACTACATTACAGCGCCGTTTCGTTCTGTCGCGCAGCCACCTGCTCGGACCGGTTCTGTGACGTGCCTGCTATTTGGTTCGCTACACTCGGCGTCAATAAAAATGACTTTTACATGTTGCATATGGCAAAGAGCTCATCAACGTAAATTGTAGGTCCATGAATCAGCACAGCTACAGCGCGATGTGAACACGTTCAGCTATCAATCTACCATCTCGATGCACAGTACTTGTACTCCTCCATTCATATCGGACGTATGGTGACCGACGCCTAGGCACAGTGACACAGCGTTTAAATATGTATAATCCCGACTCACCCTCGAAAGTCCGTAAAATCTTGGCCGATTTACTGATATAGAGCTTCTTGTTTAGGGTGAGGAAGAGAAAGAAGAAAGAATTTTATACGGAAAACGCACATTTATGCATGCGGAAGCATGTGATTTGTCTGACAGTTGTGCGCCGTCCCCCTCCGCGCAAACGTTCGAGCGCATTCGGGGCACGTCCATCTCAACAGTCTCAGGTGGACCGACAGGATGTGCCGCATGATGCTCCTTTGCTGGATAGGGCGTCCGTGGCAGTTTGACCATAAACACGTTGTCATTGTTCTTGTGTCTCCTCCGATGGCGTGTGCATTGCGGAGATGGACAGATACGAGCTTGGAGTCCGTAGAAAGAATGGTGCCACAGATGTGACCTTCGCCCGTCGTCCAACGGCAAGTCTGCTGTGGCACGGGAAGACTGAGCAAGTTATATACCAAAAGTTCAACACTGAAGACGCATCAGTAATCGGGAAAGGCAGCCTGTTGGAAGAGGGTCACATACAGGTCGTGTTGATGGATGTCAGACATGGGAAGCATAAGACAACGAGACGGGTTATGATTGCCCTTTAAAAAGCGGATTGGGGGGCTTGTGCCGGAGCCAAGTGAGTGACAAGAAATTACAACGTGGATGCCCATTTCATTTCACCCAATGGAGTGCGCTATTGTAAGAATATGGCGATTAGACGAATTGGGTCCGATGGTTGGCGGAAAAAGTACTGAGGACCCGAATTGACTAGGAAGCACTCACAAGACTCACAGTAAGACACTTTGTTGCTACAGTTTGGTCGATAGTAGCAAAGGGAGAACTACCCTGTGGGTATGTACCCACGACACCAGAAGGGAAGCCTATGCCTTCCCAAGAGCGCAGTCGTTGCTACGAAGTAAGCAAAATCACTCGGATGGAGAGCAAGTAGAGTTATGGTGCTCCAAGTCTTCTCTCCCTGGTCGCCAGGATCCTTTTGTGTCTCTTGACCCACTTCACTGACAATGTTAGCCACGCTCGATCGAGCCAGATGAAGCACCGAAAGGGAGTCCTCGTGGAATACACACCTCTTGTTAGCTAAAAGGGAAGCTCCCTTCCAAGAACCCCACAATTTCAGTAATACTTAGGGCACGGATAGCCAGGCGCTCGACAAAACTAATTGTCATTTCCGTCATTGTATGAATGCCACTATCATGCTTGTGCCACGTTGGCGTGCCTTCATAAATTCATGGCGTGTGGCAGACTTGGGTTGCGGGCATGTCATTCTGGCCTGTTGCTTAACTAAAGGGGGTGATTTTTCCCGACCATGTTATTCATATCCCCTTATCATGTCCTACAATGAACAGAAAGCGGTGCCTTTTTCGAACGAGCGAATATTTCCGGGCAATACCGAGAATGGGCATTCATCCTTCTATTTCACAGCATCGAGGTTGCCTGTCGGCCGCAGGGCATACTGAACTAAGGCAAGGAGAAACGGCGAGTTTACGTACCGTGTGATTGGCATGATTCCCGCCATGTTATTGGAGACTGCATTTCCAGGTTCCAGGCCAAAGCCACCGCTTTGCAAACCTGCAATGAGGCACAGGACAACAGGATAGTTGCATTCGCATTTGATAGTCACATCGATGAGCGCTTGAAGTGAACTTGAATTGGTTGTTACTACAAGATGAATGTCCTGCGACTCGCTGCGAGAAGCTGGCGGTCAGAGAGGTCCAGCGACATGTGAGTATGTGTGAATTAGCCAGTCTGAAAAAGATGTTGCTATCATGACTTCATTTGGTACGTTGGATGTCCTCTTTACGGTGCCAAATACACACCACAATACCGGGTCCTGGTGAGATGGCGGGAAAGAAACTCGGATACGGGGAAACGAACCCCGAGCTGCGGCGTGAACGGCGGCGATGTTAACCGTTACACCATATCCGACCGGGCCCGGCTAAAAGACCATTGATATTCAAGCTAAGCACTAACGCTAACGCTCAACTTTGATCGTCGACCCACGTGACTTCCCTTTTCGTTCGAATCTCGAATCTCCCATGTGCACGAACAGGTATGAAGGTTCTCCTAGCATCGGGACTCGGGAGGTGAAGGATGGGCACCGAATAGGACGCGTAAATCAAATCGCGATTGTACATGCTGCACGAGAAGTTGGCACTTTCCAATAGAACATTCCAATAAATGCTTCAGATTTGATATCCCTGCCAGCGTCGGACCTTATGGACTGACCGACCGAAATCTGTTCTGCTATTTTAGAAGAGGGTCATATCAGTCGTTGTTCTTTCCGTCAATCGGAGCATTATATTCACTCAGACCAACAGCACAGCGCATTCTGTAGATCAATACTCGATCCCGATTCTCAATTTAGTAGGTTCTGAATCATAACGGTTGACTGTGGGCCCTCGTATATGATCCCGTCCTCTAGTGCTCTCCGTTTCCGTCTCCGCTTACTCTCACTGGGCTCTAAGTGATATGCAATTGTCATTCATATATAAAAGAAAGGAAAATAAGTGGTAAGAAGAGATTGTACCTTGGCGGCATCTCGCCACGAAGGTGGCAGTTGTGTGTTGTCCCTCTCCGCGAGAATGTCTTGAAGCATTGAGGACACGTCCACCTCAACAGTCTTAGATGGGTCGACAAGATATGACGAACGAGGCTTCGTCGCTGAATGAGCTGAGATTGACAATTCGACCATAGACATGTTGTCACGTTCTTGCTTTCACCCCAGATACCATGTGCGTCGCGGAGGTGTTTAGTTACGAGCTTGGGG
>JBBPLG010001100.1:0-10297 GCA_038089695.1 Xanthoconium separans | reverse complement strand
ACGACCATCGCTCGACAGCGATGGCATCGTCATTGTTCTTTGTACACCGTTACTATGCTAGACAGTACTTAACATTTTACTTTCCACCCCAGCACCTCAGTCGTTTCTCCTGTGACAAACACGACTGAGGTGAGCTGCCCTTTTTCTCTTTACACGCAAAACACTCGTACTTACTCGATGTAGTAACTTGCTCGTTGATAGGTGAATATCCTAGTCGTTTCTCCTGTGACGAACGCGACTGAGTAACTTGCTCATTGATAGCAACGCGTTCACACCTTATCAGATCCTTTTAGCTTATAGAAGGGTCCTCTTGTGACAACGCGAAGTCCTAGTTCTTTGCCAAAGGAGAAGGATGAGGCTCGAGCGAGAAGGGGAAGACTTCAAGCAAGGTGAACTCCAGTGAATGTGGTATGAATTGCGTAGAACTAGATTGGGTTTTACAAGTACAAGACTTGGATATTTATACAATGCAAGATCCAGCACGGACCATCGGGTCCCAAAGGAAAGGTAAATGTTCTGCTAGTTGGAATGAAATGGAATCCTGCTGTCTGGAAGAGCAGTATGTCAGTGAGCAGGAAGAAACAGGTGTCATACTCGGGAAGAGTCGCCGAGTGACAATACAGCATCATATGGGATAAATCGGAAGACATCGGATAGGGGCAGTCCCTATCGTGAGGAGTGAAAGAGTTCAAGAGTTAAAAATAAACGCGCCAGTAACAAAACTGTAACAAGATGATTTCATTCTTTTTCTTCGCCTTTCCTCAATGGACAAGGACCACGTTACCTCTAGGCTCTGGCAGAAGCCTTACCATTTACATGTGTACTCAGGGAGTACTACCATCATTGTCCTCGCCATACTCTCGCTTATGGCCAACCCTTGTCATCTCTAGATGTCTCAGTCATAGATGGTCTAGCAAGACTTGCCCTGAAGACAGACACCCATTCCTAGCCAATCCTGGAATGCTCCATCTTCCCTTCGTTATCCCACTTCTTGCCGGTTGCAGGAGTATGACTCTTCACGACCCAGGCTGATCCTCAGCCAGTAGCCATGTGGAACTCCGTCCGCATATGGCACTAGATGTGTCTCCAATCATCTGTGGATTCTCGCGCTGATCCTCATCGCCCCAAGACAGCAGATTCCCTTTTGATCCTATTCCTAGTTCCTAATGGGATCCCATTCTAGATCTCCCATCACATGTATTGCCCAATGGACTCCATAGCCATATAGGGCACATTTCACCTTTTTATCCTTCTATCCTGTTGATCCCCTTCTGTGCTTCATGACAACAGGACTCCTTTTGATCCTTCCATTCCTTCCCGATGTGGGAAGCCTATTTGATCCTTCTAGGATCACCCTTTGCCCTGATAGTCTGTGCACCATTCAGGATAGTATATATAGAGGTACCTTTGTTCGCTGGTATCTCTAAGCTAGTTCTACACCAGAATATCTGCCTGTATTCATACTTGCAATCCTATTCTTGGTCACTGGTGTACTGGTGAAGGGATCCCTCTTGAGTCTCATCCACTCTCAACATTGCCTTCATTTCACGATTATTGTCTTCTGGCTCTTCAAGGCATTAGCTTGCACTTGTACCCTCAAGACTCCTCGTTGGTCTTGCACTTCCATGCTCGACCTCCTATACACTAAGGACGGTACTCGGCTGGGCCGGTTGGCTCGCATTACATTAGGTTGTATTACTGCTCACTTCACTTCTCTTCTCACGAATGGTTGTGACTAACTTCACTAGGGCATCAGCTTGCAGTAAGCATAACATGACCAGAGATACTGGGAACACAAGGAAGAGATTTCTCACACCCAGAAGAACTCCAGTTTGACCTCCAGGGGTAAACCCACCACTAGATCATTGAGCTCTGCTCAGACAAACAACAAACCCAAGGATGATAAATCCAAGGGTATGTTACACTTACTGCAAGCCAATGCCCTAGTGAAGTTAGTCACAACCTGTTCATGTGAGAAGTGTTATGGAAATCCATGGTTCACCAGCTGTACCACCGGACCGAACCATTTCATTCTTTGCCTTTCCTTGACGGACAGGGACCACGTTTACCCTAGGCTTTGGCAGAAGCCTCACCGCACGTACCAGTACTCTGGGAGTACTACCATTCATCGTCCTTATCTTAGGACATCTCTAGAGTCGCCATACTCTCGCTTATGGCCAACCTCATTCCTTCTAGATGTCTTGGACATAGACAGTCTAGCAAGACCCACCCTGAAGATGGACACCCGTTCCTAGTCAATCCCGGAACCCCCCATCTTCCTTTCATTATCCCGTTCCTCGCCGGTTGCAGGAACACGACTCATTCATGACCCGGGCTGCTCCGACAGCCATTATACAGCCATGCGGAACTCCATCCGCATATGGCACTAGATGTGCCCTCTGATCATCTGTGGATTCTCACGCTGATCCTCATTGCCCTGAGACAGCAGATCCCCTTTGATCCTATTTCCCCCTTCTGATGGAACTCTGTTCTTGACCTTCCATCACATGTACAGCCCTATGGACCCTATAACCATATTGGGCACGCTTCCTCTTTGATCCTATATTGATCCCGTTGATCCCCTTCCACTCTTCATGACAACGGGACTCCTTTTGATCCTATTCTTCTGTTCCCGTTGTGGGAACCCTGTTTGATCCTATGGATCACCCTTTGCCCTGATGGTCCATGCACCATTCAGGATAGTATATATAGAGGTACCTTTGTTCGTTGGTATCTCTAAGCTAGTTCTACGCCAAGATACCTGCCTGTATCCCCACTGCACTTTGGTGCCCCTTTTACTCGCAATCGTATCCTCGGTCACTGGTGTACTGATAGAGGGAACTTTCTTGAGTCTCGTCCACTCTCGACTTCGCCTCTATTTCACGACCTTCGTCTTCCGGCTCTTCAAGGCATTAGCTTGCACTTGTACCCTCTAGACTTTGCCTTGGTCTCGTACGACAGTACTTGACCAATAGTATCCCTGGACGGTACTCCGCAGGGCCAGTTGGCTCGCAGTACAAGGTTGTATTACTGCTCACTTCATCTCTCTCTATACACGAACGGTTGCGACTAACTTCGCTAGGGCATCAGCTCACAGTAAGCATAACAAGAAGAGATGAAGTGAGCAGTAATACAACCTAATGTACTGCGAGCCAACCGGCCCAGCCAAGTACCATCCCTTGAGTAGAAGAGGTCAAGCATGGATGTGCGAGACCAACAAGGAGTCTTGAGGGTACAAGCGCAAGCTAATGTCTTGAAGAGCCGGAAGACAAAGGTCGTGAAATGAAGGCGATGTCGAGAGTGGACAAGACTCAAGAGGGATCCCTTCACCAGTACACTAGTGTCTGAGAATAGGATTGTGAGTATGAGGGCACCAAAGTGCAGTATGAATACAGACAGGTATTCTTGCGTAGAACTAGCTTAGAGATACCAGCGAACAAAGGTACCTCTATATATACTAAGGACTGATGGTGCATGGACCATCAGGGTCAAGGGTGATCCATGAAGGATCAAACAGGCTTCCCACAATGGAAAGGAATGAAAGGATCAAAAGGAGTCCTGTTGTCATGAAGAGCGGAAGAGGATCAATGGGATCAAAGAGGATCAAAAGGTGAAACATGCCCTATTGGCTATAGAGTCCATTGGGCGATACATGTAATGGGAGATCAAGAATGGGATCCCATCAGGAACTAAAGGAAGGTGTTACGCTTACCATGACAACTGGAGTTAACACAGTTGTAGAGAGCGAACAATGAATAAAGCAATGTTCTGTTTGATAGTCGTCGACTTAAGCAGAGCGAAGTCGGCGATGTCGTACTCAACCCTTAGAACAGGGTCCTCTTGTAACGACGTGAAGTCCTAGTTCTTCGCAGAGAGAACGGAAGAAGGAGTCGAGCGAGAAGTAGGGACTTTGAGTGAGAACTCCAGTAAACGCGGTATAATTGCGTAGAACTAGATTGGGTTTCTACTATACATGGCTCGAGTATTTATACGATGCGAAGACTAGCACGGACCATCGGGTCCCATAGGAAAAGTAAGTGTTCCGCAGATCAGAACAATATGGACGAAGAGGAAACGGAAGAGGAACGGAGTCCCGCTGTCAGGAAGAGCGGAAGATACAGCAAGCGGGACGGAACAGAAGTCATACTCGGAGGAAGTCGCCGAGTGACAGTACAGCATCATAGGGAATATCCGGAAGTCATCGGATGGGGCTGTCCCATCGTGAGGAGAGAAATGAGTCCGAAAGATGACAAATAAAAAAACAAATGTAGCGACATGGAAAACCGTAACAGAAGGATCAAAAGGAGCTCCATTGTCTCAGAGTGATGAGGATCAGTGCGAGAATCACAGATGATCAGAGACACATCTAGTGTCATATACAGACAGAGTTCTGTATGGCTGTACACTGGCTGGGGATCAGCCCAGGTCATGACAAGTTGTGCTCCTGTAACCAGCGAGGAGCGGAATAATGAAGGGAAGGGGGAGGGTTCCAGGATTGACTAGGAACAGGTGTCCATCTTCAGGGTAGGTCTTGCTAGACCATCTGTGACCGAGACGTTGGGGGATGACAAGGGTTGGCCATAAGCGAGAGTATGGCGACTTCTGGTGTGTCCTCTAGGGTGAGAACAACAATGGTAGTACTCCCTGAGTACTCTTGTAAACGGTAAGGCTTCTGCCAGAGCCTTGAGGTAACATGGTCCCTGTCCGTCAAGGAAAGGCAAAGAACAAGAATGAAATAATCTGGTCTGGGTGGTACTGCCAGTGAACCGTGATTTCCGTAACAGGGTACCTCCACCGCTCTGTCCACCTCCACCTCTAACTCTGGCCCTTCCAAGAAGCCTGACACCTCGTCAAAGCTAGGCAAGGATGGTAAGCTTCTCCCAGAGGAGCGCCAACACCAGCTCCAACTCAACCTTTGCCTCTTCTGTGGCGAAGGTGGTCACAATGCCAAGGACTGTCCAAAGTCCACCTCACAGGCTTCTAAGGCCTGAGTGGTCACCACAACTTCGGCCAACTCCACCTCTACCCCCGCTCCTTCAGAGGCAGAAAAATAGAGTGCAGCTTCCATACAGCACAGAATGGAAGTCATGTTGGCCCTCACTGTGCTCTCAAGGAGTTACGTCTCAACATGTCTGCTCTCTTCAACCCTGCTCTTTCTCCTCTAGTTGCTCTCTCTGCTTACAATATTTCCCACATTCCTACTTTAATTGACTCCGGTTCAACTCATTGTTTCATAGACTCTTCTTTCGTCAAAAAACATAAACTTCCTATGTGCCCCATTCCTCTACTTACGCTCTGTCTATTTGATGGTACATCTAACACATGTATCACCTCTGCTATAGACACCTCTGTGACCTTTGCTTCAGGCTCCTCCACCTCCGAGATATTTCCTTGTTGGATTCCTCAAGTTTGCTTGTTCTTGGACATAGCTGGCTCACCCGTTACAATCCATCGATTGATTGGGTTATGAGCAGCATCTCGTTCAGAACACCTACAGAGGGAATGCCAACCCTGACATCAACCTCCGTGCCTCTGAGGGCTCCTTCCCCTTTCATTTCAGTCTCCAACCCTCTGCCTCAGGCTCACCCTGATCTAGCCAATCAACCCTCAGAGTGCAACCTGGAGTTGCCCAAAGCCCCTTCAATCTGAAGAGCGAAATCGAAGATGGAGCTTCTCCCCCGGTTGGGAGAAACTACTCTCTTTCCTCCACAGAACAAGGGGCACTCCGTGACTTCCTTGATGAACATTTAAATATGGGGTTCATACAGCACTCTTCCTCTCCAAACGCCACCCCTATTTTGTTTGTTAAGAAGAAGGATGGTTCCCTTCATCTCTGTGTTGATTTCCGTGGCCTTAACAAAGTCACCTGAAAGGACCGCTACCCACTTCCGCGCACCTCCGACCTCCTTGACGCACCCAGCGGAGCTAAGATCTACACCAAGCTCGACCTCCGACATGCCTACCATCTCGTCTGTGTCGCTGACGGTGATGAGTGGAAGACTTCATTTCAGACCCGCTGGGGCTCTTTCAAATGGCTAGTTATGCAATTCGAACTCACCAATGTGCCTGCGGCCTTTCAACGTTTCGTCAATAGCATCTTTTCAGACATGCTAGACGTCAACGTAGTAATCTATCTCAATGACATCCTTATTTACTGCCACGACAAGGAATTGCACCAAAAGCATGTCCGAGAGGTCCTCCGGCACCTCCGCGCCAACAGACTTTATGCCAAGCCAGAGAAATGCGAATTCCACACCAACACTGTCGAGTACCTTGGTTACATCCTCTCTCCTTCAGGCCTGACAATGGCCAAGGACAAAATTCAATCGGTTCTAGATTGGCCGGAACCCCGAAAGGTCAAGGACATCCAGTCCTTCCTTGGTTTCGCCAACTTCTATCACCATTTTATTCGAGACTACTCCAGAATTGTGGTTCCCCTTACTCGTCTTACTCAAAAGGACTCTCCTTGGTCCTTCACCGACGACTGCCAATGCTCCTTCCAAGCCCTCAAACATGCATTTACGACAGCTCTGGTGCTCTCGCACTGGACTCCGGACGCTCCGCTTACTGTCGAGACTAACGCCTCTGACTATGCCATTGCTGGCATTCTCTCCATCACCATCTCCAATGAACTCCACCCTGTTGTGTTCTTCTCTCGGACCCTATCCGGAGCTGAGTTGAATTATGATACGCACAACAAGGAGTTGCTGGCGATCTTTGAGGCATTTAAGAATTGGTGTCATTATCTGGAAGGCTCCGCTACCCCCGTCGACATTGTCACAGACCACAAAAACCTCGAATATTTTTCTTCCACCAAGCTCTTGACATGCCGCCAGGCCTGATGGTTGGAGTATCTTTGCCAGTTCAATATGGCGGTCCGATATTGGCCTGGTAAGCTTGGGCTTAAACCTGATGCATTGACTAGACGATGGGACGTCTACCCAAAAGAGGGGGATAAGGACTTCGCTCGTGTAAACCCAGAAAATTACAGACCCATATTCAATAAACAACAGCTCACGACTTCCCTCCGAGTCTCGGTCTTATCAACTCCAGTACTACTAGCGTCCTTCCTTGTAGACACTGAGCTACTCCGCACAGACATCCGCTCAGCTCTTCCACTTGATCCGGTCGCATCATCACACCTTCCACCTCTTGCATCTGAGTCAGATCCAAGATGGATTATCAACTCTGAAGGTTTCCTGCTACAAGATAATCATATCTACGTTCCAGAAGCTAATGACCTCCATCTCCGAGTACTCCAGACCTATCATGATCACCCTACAGCGGGTCACTTCAGTCAGAATCGTACATTGGAGCTTATTCGCCACGAATACACATGGCCCAATATCAGAACATATGTCAAGGACTACGTCAGTTCTTGCACCGCCTGTGCTCGAGTGAAGACTCCGCGTCATCGGCCTTACGGACTTCTGAAACAGCTGCCGGTACCGGAGAAACCATGGAACTCAATCTCTATGGACTTCATCGAACAGCTTCCCCTGTCAGAAGGCTACACTGCTATTCTCGTGGTCATTGATAGGCTCTCCAAGCAATCAATCTTCATCCCGACTCACGATACAATCACCTCCGCCCAACTCACCAAATTGTTCTTGTTACACGTTTTCTCTAAACACAGAGTTCCGTCCCATGTCACCTCTGACCGGGGCTCTGAATTCGTGTCCCATTTCTTTAGATCTCTAGGTAAAGCTCTCAAAATGTGCCTCCACTTCACCTCTGGCTATCATCTGGAAGGTGACAGACAGACCGAGCGCGCCAACCAAACACTCGAGCAATACCTCCGAATCTACTGTAATTATCAGCAAGACAATTGGTCTGAACTCCTGCCTCTCGCGGAGTTTTCTTATAACAACACACCGAGTGCTACCACCAGTGTATCCCAATTCTTTGCCAATAAAGGCTATCACCCTAACTTCTCGGTCAACTCTGAAAGCAATTTGACCTCCTCCGCAACCCAGTCCTACGTCATGGACTTGGATGAACTCCATGAGTTCCTCCGTTCGGAGATGCTGGAAGCGCAGAAACGCTACCAAGGACCAGCGGACAAGAAGCGAAGTCCGGCCCCAGACTTCAACATTGGTGACCAAGTCTTCCTCAAGGCGAAATATCTTTGTTCTACGAGACCCTCAAAAAAGCTCTCCGATAAATACCTCAGACCATTTTCTATCATCGCTAAGCCTGGTTCTCATTCCATTACATTACGTTTACCTGATTTCATGAACTCCATTCACCCAGTTTTTCATGTTTCGCAGTTGGAACCTGCAATTCCAAATATTATACCAAACTGCGTCCAGCCTCTGCCACCTCTGGTCAAGGTTGACGGAGAACCCGAGTATGAGATCGCGGAGATCCTAGACTCCAAGATTGATCGGAGGCGGCGTCACTGCCAACTCCAGTACTTGGTATGCTGGCTTGGTGATGAAGGAACAGATGACGAAATGTCTTGGTTACTAGCTACGGAGCTGGAGCATGCGAAGGAACTCGTTGAGGACTTCCACAAAAAGTACCCCAATAAGTCCGGACCACTCTGCTCCTAGCGCCGAACAACTCCGATGACCTTCTTTGTTTATCTCTGATTTTACTCCGAGTCACTCCAACTAACTCTGGGTTTACTCCAGTTTGCTCCGTTTTTACTCTGTTTATTGCCGATTTCACTTTTTCTTCTATGGCTTAACAAAGAAACTACTTAATCGTCCATAGCCTATTACTTGGCCATGGTCGCAGAGCCTTCTACCTCTCCCTCCACATCTTTTTCCCCATCTCCGCCCTGTCCCTCCAACTCCATGTCATCTCCGACGCTATCTCCGGCATCACCTCCGACAATGATCAAGGGGGCCTCGCGATCCTCCGCCGCGAGCTCCGCAAGCCCTGAGCTATCCACCTTCGCACCTGACTCCTCTTTTGATGGCTCCGAGCCTTGCTCGCTGAAAAGCTTCCACACCATCAGGTCGATGAGGTTGTCGAGGCGAGCATTCATCTGATCGACGTTGTGGGAGTTCTTCCACACCCCGTTCCGCATGTCCGCGACGACGGCAGTGAGCTGATCAATGGTGGCGACAATGTCGTTCGCCTGCTTCCTCCTTTTGGCTCGGTCTTCATCATCCTCGTCATCGGAGCCCCGCTTCCTCTTCTTCAATGGCCCAGCCTCTAATTCCACCACCAACTTCCTCTTCCCCATCGTCTCTGACCACTCCAACGGCTGCTCCGAACCAGGCCACTCGCACTTGACCTTGGTGCGGCAACATGCCATACATGACGTTGATTTGCCGGGCGCAGACTCGCACGGCAAACCCTTTTCCTCACACTTGACACAGCGAGGGGGGGTGCAACTCTTGCCCTTGTTGCTCCCCTGCTCCTCCATGATCGCTGCTGCCTGCTCCGGTCAACTCTGGTCAACTCCGAGTCGGTGATTACTCACCTTGCACCTTGCCGCGTTCTCCTCGCGACGACACATCTCTGCCTTGGTCGCCTGCCTGATCTTCTCATTCCTCTCCTCCTCCAACCAGTGATGCTCTGCCGCCTCCTCCGCATCACGACGCTTCTGCTCCTCCTCCTGCCTTTTGTGCTTGGCCTCCGCCATGCGCTCCTTCTTGCGCCGCCTGCGCTCCGCATGCTTCACGTTGCTCGTCTCCTTGTCATCGTCCGTCTCGTCCTCGATGTCAAGGTCGGGCCAAGTCTTGATGTCGGTGAGGTCAATTGCGTCAGTAGACATGGTAGTGGTTCGTGGTCAAAAGCAATTCCGGGCAACGCTGACCTATATACACGAATTCAAGCGGAGTCCGAATCATTGCTTTCGCTGATGTCATTGGTGGACCCCACTTGGTCTAGACTCAGTCAGCATTTCCGCATTATTCGTCGGACTTAAGCAACTCTGTTCTAGTTTTCAGGGGACTTGTCGCTTTGGGCCTCAAGGGCTCGGCCCTAAGAGGGGGATACTGTCATATCCCTAACTTTGACCGTAGCTATCAACTCCGAACAACTCCGGTTGGAGTCACCCTGGCAGATTTCGCGAAGTCATTTCCATTCCATGGACTTCGTGCCGGAGTTGTAACTCCAGCTGGACTTCTTATCCCCGTTAGTACTAGTTCGATTCATTTCATCCTGTCCGTACCTCGCAGTACCTTACAACCCATGGGCTTATATTCACCCCCACTGTCACTCTCGCTGTGTCTGGCTATGTCACGCCACCCATTCATTCATCGCCTATATCCTATGCGCCTTCACAGCTCTGGTCCGGACTTACTCCGGACCTCAGTATATAAGCTCTTTACTTTGTATT
>JBBPLG010001099.1:0-10315 GCA_038089695.1 Xanthoconium separans | reverse complement strand
GTATCTGCTCACACGATGAATGCCTGGACGATGAGGGTGTGTGGACTATGGGGCCTCACCGAGATGGTCGAACCCGTTTTCTAATGCTTGTGCTACTTGATCGATGGGACCCTGGCCATTTCCCAACGTCCAGGTTCCAAATGCAATACTGGGGATGAAATATCCTGCGTAACCGAACAAATGTCCGGGACGGTCCAGTGCATCGAAAGGGAAGACATGTGCTTATGCTTACCAGAGTTGAGACGGATTGGGGCCCAAGGCATGTCTGCGTGCAGGCAAAGGTGAAAGAATAAGAGAAATGTACAGAGACAAGGAGAGTGCCAGACGCACACCCCAGTTCGCTTTCCCATACTCATTTCAGCGGGATATCAATAGACACCTGATCGGACATGTCCTGAGGATATATTGGGAGAAACATGACTGTTGCTCCTCCAAAAGTTGTGACATCCTGGAGCGTTTGCTGGTCTCTCGTCAGTGTATCCTGGAGATTGATGTTGAATATTGAGTAGGTCAGAGGCTTGTTTTAGGCGGCGGCCGGGGTTGGACGACTGGGAAAGTGCTGGTCCGTTCGGAGTTTCTAATCATGCTCGACTACGACTACCATGTCTGCAACAAAAACAGCAGAACACGCTCTGGAAATTCTCAAGCGGGAGGATGTGTGGAATTGGCCTGACACGAAACGGATCCAAGCATCAGGAAAGCAAAGCGCACGTAGTCATTTTGAGCACATCGCTCCTAAGTTCTTGCACTATCTAATCAAGGAGTCACTGACCTACAGTGATAGCGTGCTGGAGCGGTTCTGGCAACAACTCGGGACCTGCGACGAAAAACTAGAGCACAATAGTCAGTCGAAAACTCTACTCATTCGATCGTTCAGGCTTAGTTGCATCTGTCACAGTTGAAAGGCTGAAAGACGAGGATTTCGTGTCGGCGGAGGAGTCGTTGAACGTGTTGTTCCGGAGATCAGATCAAAAAAACATCAACTTCCAGCCGGTCTTCAATATGGCGGCGGAGTACTTTACCCATCTTGGTGTTGCATGTGCATCAAACTACCCATTTCCCCTTAGACATTTGACGATCGTCAACGCGACAGTTATGAATCCAGGAGGGTCAAAATCTGGAACAGGCACTGAGTCTGCCGTCGATGAAGACGTAAAACTGGACACGGAGCTGCTCCTCCAGGAACTCAAGAAAGATGTGGCATATGGAAAACGAAAACAAGGGATCTTGAAGATATTGGTACGCATATATCTTCTATCTTGGCATGATATCCTCTTTACCATCGTACCGAGCAGTCATTCAGACGCAATGGGCTTCATTGCTTGTTGACTCGCTTTAGATTTCAGCCTTTCTTCCCAAGAGGAGTTTCTCCTGTTCTAGCGTGTGTCATTCCGAACGCTGTGCACACAAAGGTTTGGAATTAACTACTGCTACTCCCAGCCTTTTCTTCATAACTTCTATCCAGCCAGGCATGCTCAACTGTATAGCTATGTTTGCCAGCGACGACGCAAGAGATGCTGTCGTGAAATATCTAAACAACATGGGCAATATTATGAACATGGAGGTGAATGCTTACGACTCATACGATGCTTTGGATTGGGGGATTGAGGCGAGGGAAGAGGGCAGTGTGGTAAGATTTCGCCAATGCCTCATCAGATTCATCGCTGAAACACCAATTAGGTCAGATACTTCTTTCGACTGGCTCCCACCATGCCTGATGGTCTTGGCCCGGACATAATTGCTCTGAGGGACGGCGATGAGATTCAGTTCGGGGCAGGAGTCGAAGGTGGACAGCTCGAGAAACCCAAGCCAGAGCTTTGCAACCTTCGGCTGGCCGTTGCCCGAGTTATGAAGATGAGTGGCACTGCCAACATAGTTTTGAAGTGGAAGGAGGAAGCGGACGACGGTGGATGGGATGGTCGCTTCATTGCCTCCGAAGATTACTGTGACATGTTGGATGCTAAACTCTTTCTATCGGGCAGAGCTGTGGTCATATAGGTTTTCTTCCGTGTTGGAAAGGCGGGTGGTCTCATCTGGTCAATACCCCCCTTTTTTTTCTTGTAGATTTTAGTGTTTCCACTGGTCATAGCGAGGCTCAGCAGCCTCGTGAAACTCTTTGTATCCTTGCACTAGGTGCCCTGATGCCATGTAACAAGATGCAGGTGATCTGATATCCACTCGAGCTCGAGGAGAGAGCACATGGAGAACTCTGAACGACGAAAGATTATCTTCACGACGATTTGGTGGGAGCTCAGATCCACCCACGCTCAGGCACCCACCCACTATGTGTTTGCACTTTTGCAGACGGCCATGCCAGTTGATACTTTGACTACAATTGATTTCGAAAGATACCTCAATCTGGAACAACCCCCTGTTCATTCCCCTTCACTGGAGCCGAGTTCTCATGCTATAGTGTAGCACTTAGGCGTCAAGGAGCGACTTCGAGGTCCTTGGCTTTCATTCAGATTATGCGTTGATATCCGCGAAAACAAACATGCAGGTGCACGTTGGTCGCGTTTGAGAGATCCGTCGGGGAATCCCGTGGGTTTAGACTCGTGGGCAAAATAGTCATCCACCTACTATACTTGCAACGATTATATTATGTTTGAGTTGATCAAACAGCCATTCTGCAGCTCAGGCTGATTTGTGAGGGAATTTATACTAATAAATAGATTTGGCCCCACGTTTGACCGTCATGGTGTCCTTCTCTGTCTCCGTGACAGTCGCTTGATCCTTCTCGAAATGCACGCGTGTGGCTTTCTCCGGACCATAATAGTCATTCTTTGTAGAGTCTCCATAGAACGCCTCAGCATTTGTGAAAGTGACTGGGGAAAAGTTAGCGAAAGGAATGTAGACGTTGTTGACCATATGCTCTCCCACGACCCACTCCGCGTAGTTCATACACGGCTTGTAAGGAGCCTTGACAGTGATTCTGCCCGGTTTATCCTTGGTGAAATTATCGATGAAAAAAGTGGCATCCAGGTCTGGAGTCACGCCGGCCGTGATACGGACTTCCTGACCAGGAGAGATGGGGATATCTGGTATGTATGAGGTCGTATTCGGGTACCACATAAACCAAGCTACATGAAACAACGATTGTGATTGAGCCAAGTGATACATGCATAATCCAAAAGTTTCTTACGGGTGCAAGTGATAGTACCCTCCTTAGTGACATTGAGCGTTATGCCAGCTTGAATAATGTTGTTCGATTCACATGGGGGCGTTGGTCCGGTATTTTTTTGGAATCCGCCGCCACCAAGACCAACCCACACAGAGACGCTATAAACTTCAACATCCGAGTCCGAGTCACCGGCCGGCCAAACGGGATAACGAGAGTACCGCCGACCTCATAGAAGGATACATTCAGCTTGAACAAGAAAAGTTGAGATCAAGAAAGTTGCGGTTCAAGAACTTAATGAACAGCACCTTTTCACTAGTACCTTCTAACACGCAACCTGTCCAATGCTTCGCGGAAATAATATCTGAATCACCATCATCCCGTTTAGCGAGCTGGGAATTGTTCTCCCCTCCGTGATCTGCGAGAGCCGCAGAAGCGAGCAAGAAGTTGGATATGAGCGCGGAATTGAAGCGCATGGCGAGCGTCAGCTTGGACGATTGTCTGCGAGATATAGATGAGTCTGAGTCCGGAGATCGAAGGTTTGCCCATCAGCCCAGGTTTATATGGATTCCTGTCGTGTCAGATGACCCGTTTCGCATAACCCCTGCCTGAAACAGCCTTCAGCACCTAGTAGCTCTGATACGGGGGTGCCAACTCCCATATCGTATCAAACTTGAAATGTACCATATACATATATGGTATCCGTCAAGTTGGTCGTTATCCGAAACCTTAAATTTCCACAGGGTATCTACTACCCTTTCTCTGCCTGTGTCACAATCTTCTGCTGGTTACCATCTATTCTATATGTCAGAGGAATCTCATATTGTCACGGTCTCTGTTGCTATCACTGCTCTCCATTTAATCTGGTACGTTCCCTGGTCGATGTGACGTCCAACTTTACAATGTGACCTTCAAGTTGAATGTCTACCTAGTAGGGTGACATGGATCAGTATCATGTTTTCCCTGTTAAGGATGAATCTCCATCAGATTTTCAGTGCCAATCGCTCCACCGTATTTTCTGTCCAATCAGGCACGGGCCAATAGCCGCAATTAACTTCACTGGTAAATCATCTTTTCTTTTTCGTATCTGATCCCGTGGTTCCACGGATCTCTGAGCAGTCAATCTTACTTCCGACATCCTCCTAATTGACTCCGATGACGTTCCAGTTGCGCGATTTATGGTCATGTACTGTGACCGCTGACATGAAGGCGCGCTGCCGGGAATTACTTTCATGATCACCCGTGCCATAATCAAAACATGTTTCATGCACGAAACATGTTTATGTGTGACAGGGAGTGTCTGCATCTTTGCAGACAGCCATGGATACGCTGACTACCGTTTGACATCGAATGTCTTGAGACAATGTCAACTCGGATTCACAGGCGCCGATGCAGACGACGCCCATTCATTTTCCTTGAGCTTCAAGGGGTTGGGTTCAAGGAGCAGCATTGAGGACTTTGGCTTTAATTCAGAACGTGCATACCCCCACAATACCACGATCTATACTTTGCTGGCTCTAGGCTAGCGCAGAAAACATTCGTCCACGTGTATTGGCGATGATTATGTGCCAGATAATTAAATTTAGTTTCCACGACCAAGACCTTTAAAAAGTAACGTTTTGAGAAAACAGCCGTTCTAAATCGTGAGGGGAAATTTTACCATGTAAATTTGAACCCACAGAAACGAGCCCGAGGTTAGGCTAACCCGGACCAGGCCCTTTTCCCTTGACGCTTCTTATCCGTATCACAGGTCACGCCGATCAACGAGACATCTACTAGTGGATGCTCGCCCACTCTCACAGATTTTTCCATCCTTTGGACAGTATATTTCGTCGCCTAGACCGAACACCACTGCATTGGTGTTGAAAATCGCTGGGGTAAAGTTGCTTAAGGAACCTGGACGTTGTTGACCGTACGATCCACTCGGCTTATAAAAAGGCCCGACAGTCCTAAAAGATGGACTGATCCATGCTGAAATTGTCGATAAAAAAAAGTGCTATAAGCATTTCTCAGTTCAGTCAATTTCGCATCCATCTCTCCTCGCCCATCGCGCCTGCCGCATCGATCACATCGACGTCGTCCTGTGTTAACTCTGATGGGTTCATTACAATGCAGTCAAGCAAGCGTCGAAACAGCGGCGCGCGTACCAATATCGTCCGCAGCCATGTAACCTTGTAAACGCGTCGTTTTGGAGCTCGTACTAATGAGCAGTGAGTACAAACGTGAGCAACAGGGTGTGATCACATACGTGATGACGAAAGCTCCCTTGGCTTTCGTCCAGGCAAACAGCACCTGGTCCGTCGTCGCTCCAAGTCTCGAAGCGATTTCCTTTAATGGCGCATCCAATGGACCACCAGGCCTATGAGTAATCGGACTGTCACGCCGCAGCCATGGTCAGACAACAAACAGATTATAAGCACAAACGAAGAGTGCCAACGAACGTCAACGTCATGTAAGCCCCGATCACGATGCCGTGCTTCGCCGCATATTCCATGATGGGACGTTGGCGGCAGTACACGTACGGATGCAAGAGCAGCTGACATCAATAGTTAGAGCACAAACGTGGCGCATCCGACGACACGAACGTGGTTCACGGCAGGCTTGATTTTAGCAGAAGCAAGCAGTATCCCGAGATCCTTTTCATTGAAATTGCTGACCCCAATATCCCTATGTTCATTCTGTTAGATCCTGTCCAGCGAAAAACAGCAAAAGTGTAAACCGTGCGAGACCAGCTTTTTTAAACTGTTCCATCTTGGCCCAGGCCGTGGGAATATCTGGAATCGCGAGATGTGGCTCGTGAATGAGATACAAGTCAATATACTCTACTCCAAGCTAGCGATCGTCAGAAACGCTCACCAAACAGTTTCTGAGGCACTTACATTGGCAATGCTGTTATGAAACGACGTCTCGATATCCAATCCATTCTCCCCAGAGTACTTTGTAGTGATGAAGACGTCCGAACGAGCACGACCGCTCTCGCGCAGGGCGACACCGACCTCTGTTTCGTTTCCGTAAGCCTGGGCGGTATCTTGTCGCGAGATAAGCACGTACTCTGTCCGAGGTGTCCACAACTCACCAATATGACGGAATCCATGCTTCAATACATATGTCAGCTGATCGATGGGCCTCCGACCGTTTCCCAACGACCATGTTCCAAATGCGATGCCTGGGATGGCATACTCTGTAGTGTCAGATCAAGCTCTATACCAAATGCGAAAAGAAATCTGGACGTGCCAGAGTTCAGACGGATCGAGTCCCAAGGCATGGTAGCACGTAGCAAAAGACGGTGCGCAGGGGGATCAATCAAGCCGCCATTAGACGCCCGGTTCACTTTCCCAGAGCCACTCTAGCCAGAAAGAAATGGGTAGATACCATTTGGTAAATTATTTACCAGGTTTGGGACGATCGGTGGGAGCGCCGTCAGCGGCCCTGCCCTATCGACCTCGTAAACTTCGTTATTCTAATCGGCTGCGCGAAGAACAGTGAGGTGGCCATTTCTTTTTTCATATAAAAGGACGCAAGAGTCAGGGCCTTCCCGGCTTTGGTGTCGCAGAGAGGTACCAAAGTTGGTCCACTCGAAGAGCACACTGTGAGCAAGAACACACAAACACAAACAACGATTACATGCAACACAACACAACTGGAGTGACCACAAGATTTATTATCAATTTATCATTGTCGCAGTCAATGTGAACGAAAACGATAGTCCAACGTTGTACAACCATCAAAAAGCTCGCGAGCAGTACAGCAGCGCTTTCAATGTTCATCAAAAGGTCCTTGCGATCGTACCTCTACCATCAGCGTGCTACTAATCTCCGGATCGCACATCACGGCGAGACCGGCACAAACACCCATCCAAACGCTCTCACCTCGCCCCCCTTGTCGCCCAAAAACAGCTGCGTCTCGTACAGCCAATTCACGAACCCCGCCACCCAGTCCCGCACACCACGGAGGTACCGCCGCACCTCGCGATCGCCGGCATATTCAGGGACAGACAGAAGCGCGTCCTCGGTCGCCACGAACGCCTCGACGCTCTGCTTGACGAGCGTGCCCGCCGTCGCGACGGCGCATTCCAGAGGCACGTGGCGTTCTTTCATCAACACGCGCACGAGGTCCAGATCAGGACCAAGACCAAGACCAAGATCGGGGCGCACGTCGTGTGCCTGTGCCTGTGCGGGGAATGCCTGATGTCCACCCTTGGCGCAGGCGACAATGTCCTTTTTTTTTTTTTTGGTTCGTTGCATGCACACGTCAGCGACACCATGCACATTCGAAAAACAAGACGCACCCACGCAGACTTGGGACACTCACCTCACACCACGCCGCGATGTCACACGCGTGCTCGTGCAGCCGTGCACACAGCGCGTCCCCCAAGAATGTCTCCGACACATGCGTGTCCACCGCGAGCTGTACCATGCCCAGCGCCATCCGCCACCCCGACGCGTCCCGCCGCTGCTCAATGCACGACTCGAGATCCGGGAGGACTCGGTGGCCCGAGGCGGCGTGCGTGGCGGCGCGGTACCGTGCGGCGAGGTGGGCGCGCTGGGCGGCGCGGAAGCGGATGTGCCACCCGGGGTACCTGGCTGCAGCGCGCGACAACCGGTCCGAGAGACTGGATCGAGTATGATCGTAAAAAAAAAAGGATGCGCGCCAGGCACGATCGACCCGTCATTAATGAAATCATCCACGACTGGATTCGAACGGACAACTCACAGCTTACTAAACATATCCCCCGGCGGCGAACCTGAGCCTGCGGACGTGGGCTGTTCGCGGTGGTACAACAACAGACTGAGGAAATCGGTGATGAGGCGTAGTTGCGTCGGGTCTGCGGTGGGATGACACGCCGCCGCCAATAGCCCCGGCTTGGCAGCACTCCACGCCATGGAGGAAAGAGCGACGCCAGATTCTAGCAACCACTTCTCAGAAGCCTTGGAGACCCCTCGACAGTGGGTGTTGGTCCGCAGTTCAAAGGCACTGCAAAACGACAAGAGGTCGGGGAGTTGAAGGCTCGTCGCCATCATCATAGGGGTGAGCGACAGGCTAAGACTTCCCTCGTCGTCGTCTGGGTGAGGATATTTCCAGGACGATGTGCAGTCAGTAAAGTAGATGTTGGAAGGCAAGAATGGGCGCTCCGTGGCAGGCACCGAGCTCCTCGCAATCCGGCGTATGTAATGACGCTTCCGCTCCAGCTCCGAGGAGACAATTGTTGTGTTGTGTAGGAGAACTAAGCCCGATGTTTCACATTTCACTGCGGAACAAGTTCTATTGCCAACGGCGAAGCCAACATCGATCACGATATTCCCCTGAATATCTCTTCTATCCGTCCTCGCACTCTACCCACCCCAATGCCAACGCCCACCAGGACCCCGAAATCAACAGCAAGCACAGACAACGCAGCAAATATATACCTCGGCGCAAAAATCTTCCACACCATCAGGTGCCGCCTCAGCACCGTCGCAGAGGCAGCGCTCGCTAACAAGAGCACCGTGAAATACAACATCATACCGAGACCCGCGCGCAACGAGGAGGCCGTCAAGCCGCGTGGTGGAGGTAACGGGGCGAGATTCCAGAGCGCAAGGAGCGGCGATGCCAGACCCATCAGGAAATGAGGGCCGAGCGTGTTAGTGATGACCGTGAACTGCGACATGGGAAAAGAGACCGCGGGTGTGAAGATGAAGCCCGCCTTCCATTGGAGTGAGGGGATCGTTGGTTGATGACCTGTCCCGTAGAACGTGTGCACCGCTAGAAGCGCAAGAGGAACGACTTCTGAGAACGAAAGCTCTCGCCTGAGTGCGTCGAGGTTCAACGCTGTCGTTAGTTTACCAGATGCAAATGCATCACCTAGCCCGTGGACGTCCCGGACACTGTCAATAATCTCGAGATGTGCCAATAGAGCTATGGTCGCGAGCCCCAAAACCACCTGTCCGGTAAGCTGCATGCAAAGCCAGACAACACTCAGAAAGATCGTCCAGAATACAAGGTATGGTGACCCGAATGCATTGGCAAATCCAAGAACAGTCACTTTCGTCTGTTGTGCCTGTCCTTGTGCGGATGTCTGGCTGTCCGAGGGGTTGTCCTCAGTGTGAACCTCCAGACAAACGGGTGATGTCCACCATAGCGTGATTCCACCGAACGCTATTGCTGCAAAGCATAGTCTGGATAGCATTGTCCGTATCAGGCGGAACAGGGCGTTTACGTCGTCTCCGAAAAAATCCGTCGAATGAACCCATTCCAAGACCCAAAAGCCGGTTCCGGCAAGCAGGGTAGACGTAAGCATCCAGGGGAAGAACATTCCTGCCAAGCCTCTTTCTGATTTCGAAATGCGCAGAATGTGCTTGATGACGAACGAGAGGACGAACGCGACAAGCGGCGCGACGAGTAAGGCGAGCACAGGTGGAGCAGATGAGGAGGGTGAGACATAGAATGTCACGGTGCAATAAGGGTGTTGTTCCTCTCTACACACCGTGCTCAATGCCATCAGCCTGACACAGACAGCAAAGACCCCGGACATGCTAAGGATACGAATTCGAAGACGAGGCGTTGGCGCAGTGAATCCAATCAAGAAAGATGGAACAAGTGATGTGACGGTGAGGAAAAGGACGATGCGGTCTTCCCAGATAGTAAATGAATTGGAAGCGAAACACAGCGCATGAAGGATAGGAATGATTGGGATGGAGGTCAACTGTTCGCGGAAGAAACTTGGTCTGCATGAGAGCGTAAACGTCAACGTAGACACGAGCGCGCCGCCGAAGAGGGTGGAGTGATGGAGATGGACACCTTCCAAAAAGCTTTGCAGGAAGAAATAAGCCATGCTCCCGAGCGCCAACCCAGGAACAACGGCTTTGTATGTACTAAATAGCGCCTCCGTAAGACGTTCCTCAAAATGTTCGGCGTCCTCGCCAAGTAAACGGTATGCGGAATATATAGCGACAACCCCGAGGGATATGATAGTAAGGCCAGCACCGATCAGAGGGAGACTAAACCGTGCCCAAAGAGTTCGACACGCGGATAGCGAGAGACGAGTAAAGTCCCAAAGAGTAACTAGAGACTGGTCAGACGAAGTGGCCACCCAACTCTCTGAAAGTCGGGACCAAAATGCATCGAGTTCGCCGCCAGAAGGACTCGCACGGTAAGTATCCAAGTACTTTTTGATTTGATTTGCGTTGAGTTCGAGGGCTCTCTGAACCCCCGGTTGGT
>JBBPLG010001098.1:0-10335 GCA_038089695.1 Xanthoconium separans | reverse complement strand
AAGTATGGCTTGACTCCCGGAATCTCAAACTGAGATATCCCACCAGAAAGCTCGCTCCTCAAAGGGAAGGACCCTTCGAGATCACCCAAGTACTTTCTCCGATTTCTTATCACCTTAAACTTCCCCCTACCTGGAAGATTCACGACATATTCCACACATCTCTCCTATCCCCATACAAGGAAACCAAGGAACACAGGGAAAACTTCTTCCCTGAACCCCTGGACATAATAGAAGGTGAAGAAGAATGGGAAGTTGAGAACATCTTGGCACACCGAGGGTCGCCCACCTGACGGTCGTATCTAATCAAATGGAAGGGCTATTCGGCGGCTGAAAATACTTGGGAATCAACACGGAATCTGTGGCATTCCGCTGAACTAATCCAGGAATACTGGGACCGACAGAGAGATAAGAGGTAGCCAATCAGGACTAATACCGGGAATAGCTATAAGGTGCACCGTCTGGTGGCAGGCTTTCCCTATCCCTATCGATTCTCACCCATCAAAACATGTATGCCACCGTCCTCGACCTCCCCATTGAAACCCCTCTTCATCTCCACCGATTCCCTCCCGAACATTGCCGGATGGCCCTTAGCGCCCTCCTCGCCAACCCTGTCGTACACTGATACCTTAAGAGAGATGACGCCTTTGTGCATGGTGGCGCCCTTGATACCCTCATCGCTGTCACCCAATCCCTCCATACTGTCAAGTGAGTCCATGAGATCACTATGGGAGATGTACTCGAGCCCAACCCCAGACACGTCCTCATGGACACCACCATCGCTGAGGCCCAACACTACATTTTCAACACTCTCCAATGCTTTGGAGTCATTATGGCCCTCAACCAACTCCCTTTCATCGTCGTTGCCCCCATTATCTGTACCCTCTTCCGGTCCCTCCCACACCAGTACCAGCAATTCTATCTCAATCAATCGATCACCCCCTGGGACAATCCACTCTGCACCTGGGATGCAGACACCTCAGTCAAAGAGGACCTCGCCACCACCGCCTCCACCACCTCCACTCAAGATTCCTCTCCACTATCCTTGTCCTCTAAAGAGAATAATACCCCAGTTCCTGTGCCAGCCCCTAGTAAGCCCATCAAAGGAAGTGTTGACCCTTGGGGATCTCATCCGGGAATTCGCACCGGAATTGATGGAGAGAACCCCTTCACTGATGGGGGACTCATGGATCACATCTTGGCCACAATCCCCCTTGCCCACCGTCCCTCTTCCCCTCCAACTGTTTCCCTCAGAGAAGCCAAAAAGAGATATATCATCATTGGAGGATTGCACTCTTCGGATGTCAAGGGGCAACGAGGAGACAAAGGTAAAAAGGTGGCTTCGGTATCGACCTCGCCCACCGGGTCCTCGACCAATCCCATCGACGTCGACCATACCTCCCCCCCCCACTCCTCCACATCTCCCTACGTCCATTGCACCCGATGCTTTGTTTGTAGGGGCACGGACCATATACGACCAGACTGCCCCCACTACACTTGCCCCGTCTGTTGCAAAACAGCGCCAGGCCATGCACAAAAAGATTGCCCCTTCTTTACTTGCATACGCTGCAGTCACCAAGGACATACACCAGAGTTCTGCTGGGAAAAGCCGTCGATCGAGGATATGTATGATCTCACTGACTACGAGATCAACTGTGGAGATGATTGAGGAGATGGAAGAAGTATAACCTTGAAGATGGAACTTCGAGTCTTACAGAGGGGCTAATGTTACAATTCTCTTGACGCTACGTTTATTTTTCCTTTGTCATCCTTCGAACTTATTCTCTCCTCACGATGGAACCGTTTCCATCCAATATCTTCCTATTCTTCCCTTAGAATGCTGTACTGTCACTCGGCGAGTTCACCCGAGTATGACATCTGTTTGTTCCTGCTCGCTGACATTCCGCTCTTCCGGACAGTGGGATCCTGTTCTTCCTTTCCGATTTCTTCCATTACGATTTGTTCTGACTAGCGGAACATTCGCCTCTCCTATGGGACCCAATAGTCCATGCTAGATCTTGTACTGTATAAATACTTGAGTCCTGTACTTGTAGAAACCCAATCTAGTCCTATGCAATCTATACCATGTTTACTGGAGTTCTCCTCGCTCGAAGTCCCTCTCTTCTCGTTCGGATTCCTCTTCCCTCCCCCTGCGAAGAACTAGGACTTTGCATCATTACAAGAGAACCCTTTAAATAGGGTTGAGTATGACATCGTCGATTTCGCTCAGCTTAAGTTGATGACTATCAAACAGACTCTGCTTACTCTTTGTTCGCCCTCCACAACTGAGTTAACTCCAGTTGTCACAGTAAGCGTAACAAAAGGACTAGATTGCTGATCAGGCCCTGTTCCTTAAACAGAAGGCCTTGCCCATCATATTGAAATTCTGTGCTCCCTCGTCTTCCCCTGAACCTCCCAACGTGGATCCTTCTGATCCCTTACCACCAACGTCTGGATTACCTGAGCTCTGGAGATTACCAACCAATCACCCAGACTATCTCCCACTTCCTAGGAGACTTAGTTCCCTCAGCGAAAAAGGAGCATACAAATGGGCCCAGGAGAGAGTCAAAGAACAAAACATTGCAGAAGGAAGAAGACCCTATGCTCTTCCACCCTTCCCTTTTGTTCCTCAGATCACCGCCCCTCCTCCTCCTCAACCGGAACCCATTCCAGAACCTGAACCAGAGGAACACCAGTTTTCCCCTATACACTGGTCCGCCCCAGCTTCCCCTGTACAACTGGAACGTATTCCCCTTCCCCCAGACTCCGACACTGATTCCGAAGATGAGATGCCCGAATTAAAGGCCGGATTACCTGATGAATTCTCTGGCAACGGCGTTGATGCCAACTGGTGGCTCCATGCCATGGATGCATACTTCACTATTAATCCCAAATACGATGACCAGGCAAAGATCGTCACTGCCCTAAACAGGATGAGTAAGGGCAAAGGAAGAACTTTCTCTGAAGGATACTACAAGCACTTGACCAAGAAACTGATCCCAGAAGATGAACAAACCTGGGAGAAGTTCAAAGCTGACTTTTGGGGCATGATGTCCATTCACGATGAGACATCCTTGGCCAGGAGGAAACTCTATGGAATACGCCAAGGACCTAACACTGAAGAGGCTTTCAACAAGTTCGCCTCCAAGTTCAAACTCCTGGCAGCCCAATCTGGGATTGTCGATCAATCTGCTCTTTGCGAAACCTTCAGCCGAGGAGTTCACAATGACCTTATGGAGAAGGTCTTAGGTTCCAACAAAGAACCACTCACGGTGGATGAATGGATCAAAGTGGCTGGAAAATTTGTTACGCTTACCATGACGACTGGAGTTAATGCAGTCGTGGAGAACGAATAAAAGAGAAAGCAATGTTCTGTTTGATAGTCGTTGACTTGAGCGGGGCGAAGTCGACGATGTCGCACTCAACCCTTAGAAGGGTCCTCTTGTGACGATGCGAAGTCCTAGTTCTTCGCAGAAGAGGGAGAGAGGAATCCGAGCGAGAAGAAAGAGACTTCGAGGAGAACTCCAGTAAATGTGGTATGAATTGTGTAGAACTAGATTGGGTTTCTACTATACAAGGCTCGAGTATTTATACGGTGCGAGATCTAGCACGGACCATCAGGTCCCATAGGAAAGGTAAGGGTTCCGCAAGTTGGAACAAAACGGACGAAAAGGAATCGGAAGGGGAACGGGGTCCCACTGTCAGGAAGAGTGGAATGGCAGCGAGCGGGATGGAACAGAATGAAACAGAAGTCATACTCGGGAACAAGTGACAGTACAGCTTTGTAGGGATAAATTGGAAGACATCGGATGGGGCTGTCCCATCGTGAGGAGAGGAATGAGTCCGAATGATGACAAAGCAAAGAAATAAACGCAGCGACAAGTAAAATCGTAACCAAATTCGCCCACCAAAACGAGCGCATCAGGGATATCCAAGGCAGAAGACCCGGATTCAGAGGATACGGAACTTCCTCCAACAGCCACTGTGACCCCAACGCTATGGACGTTGACTATATCAGACTCTCCCCTGTAGAGAGGGCCAAACTCATGAGGGAAGGCAAATGCTTCATATGTAAGAAGCTGGGATGCTCCACTAGGAATCACAAAGGCAACTGAAAAGGATCCAGAAACTGGAGATCCGGATCTTGCCCAGATAAACCCTTGCCACGTCCACCTGTACAAAACCGAGTCGTTGAAGACAAACCCACAGAGAAAGAAGAAAAGAATGAGGTGATCAGAATGATAGAACAGCTGGTTGCGAAAGGACACAGAGTAAAGGAGATGGCTGAATCTCTCCGGGAAATCTATCTAGAGGATCCACCGACCTACCAAACTAAGGACGCTCCCATGGAAGGAATCAACCAGACTTGGACCATGCCCAAAAGGGGTGCAAAACTCTCGGAAGAAAGGGTAAAGCAGCGACTCAAGGATTTTTAGACAGGCGCCAAGGACCGACTACTCGAGCGCCTAGAATGAACCCCATTGTAACTACTGTAGAGGAAAAGTCAATTTTAATACCTCTACAAGTATCTGCGATGGGGGGAGTTCATGTTGGACAAACCACCGCCTTAATCGACTGTGGAGCTATGTCTTGCTTCATGGATGAAGCCTATGCCCGAAGAAACAGATTCCCCTTCTTCCAACTCGCCGAACCTCGGGAAGCGTACAATGCGGACAGAACTATCAACCGATCTGGAACTATTTGCTATCATACCCGAGTTACCATCTATATTCAAGGAGTTCCCCAAAACCAAGACTTCTTCATTGTCCGATGTGGAAAACAAAACATGATCCTGGGAATGACTTGGCTGACCAAGGTCAACCCCCTCATTGACTGGTCCTCGGGAACTGTAGAGATAAGCGGTGACCCCCATCTCCCCTCTTGACGACAACCCATACACCAAAGATATCTTTTAAGAGCCATGGGATTGGACATGGACGATCATATCAAATGACGTCTATATAAAAGAAAAGGTCTAGGAGAGTATCTTCTGAAGAAAGAATGGATACGTCGAACCACTCTCTTGACGCAACTTGCTCAGGAAGCCGGAACCAAAAAGACCGAGCTTCCCAAAGAGTACGAATGATACAAGAAGGTCTTCAAGGAACCTTCAAACGAATTACCTCTGAAGCAAGTCTTCGACCACAAAATCAAACTCAATAAGGACTTTATACTGAAAAGAGGGAAGGCTTACCAACTAAACCCTGCGGAGCAGGAAGCCTGTAAAAAATTTATCGAGGAACATCTTGCGTCTGGAAAGATAGAGCCGTCCAAATCCCCACAAGCATCTCCCTTCTTCGTCCAGAAGAAGGATGGAAAACTTCGCCCCTGTCAGGATTACCGATACCTTAATTCCCAAACTGTAAAGAATGCCTATCCCCTACCCCTTGTAGGCAATCTTATCGACAAGCTAAACGAATTGGAGTTATTCACCAAAATGGACGTACGATGGGGGTACAACAATATTCGGATTAACCCCGCAGACAAGTGGAAGGCCACCTTCATCACTCCCTACAGGCTCTATCAACCTACTGTGATGTTCTTCAGAATGTGCAACTCTCCCGCGACATTCCAAGCCTACATGAATGACACCTTTGCCAATATGGTCGCCGAAGGGTGGCTGGTCATCTACATGGATGATCTCCTCATTCACTCTAAAAATGACCCGAAATTACACAAGGAACGGACAAGAAGAGTCTTAGCCCGCATGGAGGAACAAAAACTCTTCCTCAAACTCAAGAAATGCACCTTCGCTGCCAAAGAAGTAGAATATCTCGGAATGGTGGTAGGAAACAGGCGAGTACAGATGGATAAGACAAAAGTCGATCCCATCAGGGACTAGAAACCCCCCCAATCGGTAACAGCAGTTCGCTCCTTCTTAGGGTTCTGCAACTTTTACCAGAAGTTCATCCTGGGGTTTTCCGACATTGCCCGTCCACTCAATGATCTCACCCGAAAGACCACTAAATGGGAGTGGACAACTACCCACCAGAAAGCCTTTGAATGGCTACGTGATACCTTTCTGCGACAACCCGTTCTCACCATGCCAGACACTTCCAAACCCTTCACCCTAATGACCGACGCTTCCCTCATCGCAACCGGAGCTATTTTGATGCAGAAGGATGGAAACGGAGACTTTCACCCATGTTCCTACCTATCCAAAACTCTCTCCAAGGCAGAACGAAATTATGACATCTATGATAGGGAACTTCTCGCCGTCATTCATGCCCTGGAAGAATGGAGACACTACCTCACAGGCACCGAACACGTGGTTACCATTCTTACGGACCACAAGAACCTCACCTATTTCCAGCAACCCCAGAACCTGTCTCGGCAACACGCCAGGTGGCAGCTTTTCCTCCAAGAGTACAATCTCGCCTTCCAACACTGCCCGGGCTCTCAAATGGGGCTGGCGGACGCATTATCACGACCTGAAGGGGTCGAAACTGCCTCCGACAATACAGAGAAGACTCTTCTCCCAGAACAATTGTTTATCCGCTCCATTGATGCCAAGCTGTGTTTCAAACTACTCGCATCTACTCCGATGGACCCCCTGGTCCTTGAATGGCTGAAACTCCTCAGCACGGACCACGAACAAGTCCTACCTACCTGGTTCAACAACCCAATGGATTGGGCCTACACCGATGGTGTGCTCTACTACAAAGGACGCACCTACATCCCCGACCTGTTACTCCATCGACGACTAGTCGAGGAATGTCACTCCTCCCTGTTGAGCGGGCATAATGGATATTTCCACACTATTGCCGCCCTGGAGAAAGACTACTGGTGGCCAGGAATGACTACGTTTGTTCACCAATACATCTCTGGCTGCGCCACCTGTCAAGCCAACAAGGTCCAAACCCACCCATCTGTCCCCGCTCTCTCCCCTATTGCCTCCACCACAACCTGACCGTTCCAACAAGTGTCCGTGGACCTTATCACCGGATTACCTCCGAGCAATGGCTTCGATTCTGTCATGGTCATGGTAGACCATGGGCTTAGTAAGGGGGTGATTTTCGAACCTTGCACTAAAAACGTTGATGCTGCCAGAGTGGCCAAACTCTTTTTCTCTTCCATCTTCAGACGCTTTGGACTACACAACAAAATAATCTCGGATCGAGGCCCCCAGTTTGCCTCCACCTTTGCCATCAAACTCGCTAGACTCCTCCAATATGATGTTGCCCTTTCTACCGCATACCACCCTCAGACTGATGGAGAAACGGAAAGAGTTAACCAGGAGTTAGAGACTTACCTGCGGATCTTCTGCGATGGAATCCCACAAAAATGGGCAGATCTCCTTACCACTGCCGAATATCATCACAATTCCACATGGCATTCTGTCACCAAACAAACTCTGTTCTTCCTGATGATGGGATATGAACCCTGCTCTTATCCCCCCCTTGGAAAAACCTTCTTACCCACACTAGAACAACAAATGGCTTCCTTGGAAAAAGCCTGAGAAGAAGCCGCAGCTGCACATGACAAAGCTAGACAATACATGGCAGAATGGATCACATCGAAATTCTCTCCATGGAAAACAGGGCAAAGAGTCTGGTTGGATTCCCAAAACCTAAAATTGAGATATCCCACCTGAAAACTTGCCCCTTGAAGGGAAGGACCCCTCGAGATCACTCAGGTACTTTCACCCATCTCCTACCGACTCAAACTCCCTCCAACTTGGAGAATCCACAACGTTTTCCACGCTTCCCTGTTATCCCTGTATAGGGAAACAGAAGAACACGGAGAAAACTTCTTCCCAGAACCACCAGACATAATAGAAGGGGAAGAAGAATGGGAAGTTGAGAATATCTTGGCACACCAAGGGTCGCCAGCCCAACAGTCATATCTGGTCAAATGGAAGGGCTATTCCACAGTGGAAAACACTTGGGAATCAACATGAAACTTGTGGCATTCCGCAGAACTAATTCAGGAATACTGGGACTGATTGGGAGATAAGAGGTAACCACTCAGGACTAATACTGAGAATAGCTATAAGGCACACCATTTGGTGGCAGGCTTCCTCTCATCCCCATCTTTTCACCTCTAAAAAACATGTATGCCACCGTCAATGACCTCCCCATTGACACCCCACTCCATCTTCACCATTTTCCCCCTGAACACCATTGCATGGCCATTAGCACCCTCCTCTCCAACCCCATTGTCCATAGATATCTTAAACGAGATGACACCTTTGTGCATGGTGGCACCCTTGATACCCTCATCGCTGTTGCCCAATCCCTCCATACTGTCAAGTGAGTCCATGAGATCACTATGGGAGATGTACTTGAGCCCAACCCTGGACATGTCCTCATGGATACCACCATCGCCAAAGCCCAACATTACTTATCCAACACCCTTGAACGCTTTGGACTTATTGAGGCCTTCAATAAACTCCCTTACCTCGTCGTTGCCCCCATTATCTGCACCCTCTTCAGATCTTTACCCCACCAATACCAGCAGTTCTACTTGGACCAATCTGTCACACCCTGGGATAACCCCCTCCACTCCTGGGAGAAAGACCTCTCCGTCAATGAGGACCTCACCTCCACCAGAGATTCCTCTCCTCTATCCTCGTCCACTAAAGAGAATGATACCCCCCTTCCTGTGCCAGCCCCTGATAAGCCTGACAAAAGAAGTGTCAACCCTAGGGGACCTCATCCAGGAATTTGCCCTGGAGCTAATGGAGAGAACCCCTTTGTTGATGGGGGACTCGTGGATCGAATCCTGGCCTCAATCCCCCTTGCCCACCATCCCTCTCCCTCTCCCATTCAATCCCCCAGAGCCATCAAGAGGAAAATCATCATCATTGGAGGATTGCCTTCATCAGATGTCAAGGGCAAACAAGGAGACAAAGGTAAAGTGCTGGCTTTGGTATCGCCCTCACCTGCCGGGTCCTTGACCAATCCCATCAATGTCGACCACATCACTACCCCCTGTGCCTCATCTCTCTACATCAATCACACCCAATGCTTTGTTTGTAGGAGCACGGACCATATATGACCTGACTGCCCCAAGTACACTTGCCCCGTCTGTCACAAAACAGTGCCAGGTCATGTGCAAAAAGATTGCCCCTTCTTTACTTGCATACGCTGTGGCCACCAAGGGCACATACTGGAATTCTGTTGGGAAAAGCCGTTGATTGAAGATTCATGTGACCTCACTGACTATGAAGTCAATTGTGGAGACAAGTGAGGGGGCATAGTTTTGAAGGTGGGACTTCGACCCATAGAGAGGGGCTGATGTTACAAATTTGTGATATGGCGTGTTTATTTCTTTCCTTTCTTTCTCTTCATCTGTCTGGACTCGTTCACTCCTCACGATGGGACAGCCCATCCGATGTCTTCCAATATCCCACATACGATGCTGTACTGTCACTCAGCAACTCTTCCCGAGTATGACAACCCATTCTGTCCCACTCGTTGATGTTCTGCTCTTCTGGACAGCAGAACCCCATCTCCTTTCCAATTTCATTTCGTCCTTATTATTCTGACTAACGGAACACTTTACCTTTCCTATGGGACCCGATGGTCTGTGCTGGACTCTCCTTTGTATGAATACTCGAGCTCTGTAATCTGTAACACTAATCTAGTTCTATGCAATAACTACTGTGTTAACTAGAGTTCCACTAGCTTGAAGCGTCCTCTTCTCACCAGTGTTCCTCTTCTCTCTCCTGTGAAGAACTAGGACTTCACATCGTCACAAAAGGACCCTTCCTTTAGGGTTGAGTGCGACACCAATGACTTCGCTCAGTTTAAGTTGTCGGCTATCAAACAGACTTCTCACTTTCTTCCTATTTCACTCTCTACAACTGTGTTAACTCCAGTTGTCACGGTAAGCATAACAGAGGTTGACTGGATGGTGGACATCTTAGCATGCATACAAGAATAAAGGTGAGTTACAATACATTAAACAATTTCCTTTCATTATCTGATAGTTACCCTGCAGAACATTGATGCCATCTGGCTATCAGAGAAACCAAACAAGGAAAGCACATTTGTTGAGACCTCCGATAAAGTTCCACAAGGTGCTGTGGACCCAGTCCCACTTCAGGAGGTCACTGAACTGACAGTAATCATTGATAGATCAGATGTTATACTGGTATGGTACCTTCCCAGCAGTGTCACCCCACCAAATCAGGTAATGATTGCATTGGCAACCCATTCAACATATTCACAATCATTTCCAGATGCTCCTATGGAGCAATGTAGACCATCTCGTTCAATCTCTCCATCCCAGAATCTTCACCAACCCATTGGGAAATTGGCACAGAAGTGACTCACTATACACTATGACCGCCGATGCAAAGGGAGTGATGAATATGTCACTGGCATGGTTCCA
>JBBPLG010001097.1:0-10347 GCA_038089695.1 Xanthoconium separans | reverse complement strand
CTGAACAAGAACGTAGGGCAAGGTCTCTCATGGGTCCAGTTTAAGGAAGAGTTCCGGTCCTCTCTGGCAAAGGACCACACCCACTCTGCGATGCATTCCCTTTATGCATTAAAACAACAAGAGGACACATCACTTGGATTCGCCACTTTTGCCCTGGACTTCCAACTTCTCTCCAACCAATGTGGTCTTTACAACCAAACCGCTCTTTGCGAGCTTTTCACCAGGGGACTCTCGATTCCCCTTATGGAGAAGGTACTGAGTTCAGGATATGAACCAACATCCATCTCTGAATGGATCACTCGGGCCTCATCTTTCGCCCGCCAACAAGAAAGAATCCAAGAACTCCTTATGGACAACACCCCATCCAAGCAGACAAGGAACTGGACTTTGCTGGACACTGGTTCACAGTCTGAAGAAGAAGAAGTACACGGAACAATCGTTTGTTCCTACAGGAAAGACAGACAAATTAGGAGACGTGGCTCTGGCCACAACAAATGACGAGTAAATCTGACTTCTGCCTTGTCACTGGAAGCACCCTCTCCCACACAGATTGCACCCTCTCAAAAGGCGCCAGATACATCATCCGAATTTCTGTCCTCCATCATCGAGACCAACACTCTGTCAGAGGAACACCTCTTCACTATCACTCTGGAGAGGCCAAGAAAGACTCAATGCTATTGGTGTCACAACAAGAAGACCGGGCTGCAAGCACCCACTACCTTAGGAGGGGAGGAAGGGACTGACAGGCAACAAGTGCTTGCTGCCAAAGGCCCACTGGGAGAACACCGAGCTGGGATGGGAGACTGACCCCACCTCCCTTAGAACCGGGACTGGCATCCTGAAGACTCTCGTAGGAACAACCGCCACTACTTCCCCAGACTTGCCAACCACCCTCCTTCTGGGGAAGGCCTCCACCCTCCATCTCGCAGGGGGGAGATCAGTGCGGCTCTACTACTACCGGCATCATTAGAAGAGTAGGTCTGAAATGATCTAAAACTATCAACCTCCGAAATGAGGCTAAACTACTGGGTGTCTGCAATGACGTAAAACTAGCAATGTCCAGCATGACATTAAACTGCAATGGGTGAAGAAGAAACAGAGTTTTTCTTCACAGAAGTCCATGCTAAGAACGACTCTAAACTTAGCTTACACCGGAACACCATCACTTCCACCTGGAACCCCTATCCGCAGAACCAGTATGATCACCCGATGGCTCCACTTCCCGCCAACAAAAGAACTGGAGATTGCCCACACACGGAAAGGCAGCAAACTTAGCCATTGCCATCCGGACTACCTGGAACACTGTCGGAAGACCACCACTTCCTTCCGACATGGAACACTTTGGAAGGGCCTACCACACCCCTTTCCAAACTTTAGAAAGTTGCCACTCCACCACAAGGAAAAACTGGAGTGCCTAGACAAAGGTGCATAGCACCCCTCCGCCATGAGAATAAACTGGACAGTCGAAGCCAAGGCACACAAGGATTTTTCAACAGACGCTCATGTTCACCAGGGACCAATAATGAAGATCAGACCAGGCTATCACTGTGAAGGTATACCCTATCACATATTCACCTCCCTCTTGGATCACGCCGGGAGATAGCCACCACTCAGCTCTGTTAGGAAAATGTCCAAGCATGGAACAACATTAAACTTAGCCATTGCCCTCCGATTCCACTCTAGGGAACTTGGAATGTCCAGTGTAAGTGAATGACGATAAACTTAGGATTTATTAGGAAGACAGATGTAGGAGACATTACACCTCTTGTCTGATGTGGATCACACCTCTCCTCCCTTGACTGATGTGGACCAGGGTTGGTTACACCTCTCCTCTCAGGATACACGGATGCTCTCGCCACCACTCCTGCTCTTTCTAACGCACCTGACCCAATGGACCTGGAATGTCCCTAAAAAGCACCAACAGTAGAATTTAAGGCTAGGGAGCCTTAATCTTGATCAGGGGGTATCATTTCCTCTAATTCACCTATGGAAAACCCCGAACTACCACCAATCAAGAATCAGGAAGCACCTTTGGAAGCCCACACAGAACTCCAGACTAGCATATAAGGAAAGACTTTCTAACGGTTGAATCTCTAACCAACCATGCAGTACCTGGATGTTCTCATCATCGCCTCCAACGCTCAAGAAGTCCACTTCTACCTTGACTACACTCGCCCCTTTGGCATACCCATGCTTGTCGCCGCAGCTCATGTATGGGACCTCAGACATGATAAGATGTCCCCATTCTCCAACACCTGGAACAAACAGTTCCAGGAGGCCTTCGAACCTGTCAATGACAACACTTTAAGGTGGATCCCTGACCCTCCTTGATCACCTTTGCTGCCTCCCATCCCCAAACGTTCCCCTTGCAACTGTTGGACCTTCACACCCTCTGACTGCATCTGCACTTGCAACTGTTGCCACTATGCATGCCATGTTCATGCCTCTGCATAGATTCCTGAACTTGGACTGGCACGTCATGAAACTGCATCTTCAAGCTAGGATGACGGATTAGCAACCCATTAGCAGGCTAGGAAGCTATTTGGTTTTCAGATCACCTTTGCGCCTACGACGATGGACTAGCGACCCATCAGCACAGCAGAATGGCTCTTTGTCACGGACACCCTCAGAACACTCTCGGAAAGGAATGGTTATCCTTTTCTGATGGCATCTATGGAATAAGTCCATCATTGGAACCACTCTTATCGCGGAAGGGATGTGGAATCCCTTACATCAATCAGGACACCCTCGGATCCCCGCATGGGCAGAATCGGATCCACTTGGACTAGGGTCATTGGACTCTATAGGAGACGGAATGCCCTCGGAACAAGGCATTCCCCATGGCAACAGCTTACGAAACAAAAGACTAGAAGGCTATAAGTAGTTCATCGCCCACAACTACTTCCCCATTCCTCCTCATCATGGAAACCCCCACCAACGTCTTTTCCCTTGAATGACCCCTTAAGCTGTATCACCTCTTGCCCAATGTGCGACACCTCATTGTCGCTCTCCTCCTTACCGACCTGGAAGTCACCAGTTCCCTTCACTCGGAAGGTGAACGGGAAGGCAGCATACCCTTCCCCATGTACACCACCCTGCGCCTGTTGGAATTGTCAGTGACATTCCACCAACAGTCCCTCCAACGTACAGGACCAGAGTTCTCCATCTCAGACTCCACCCTCAGGGAGTATAAAATGGACCTTTTGGAACATGTCAGGAGAGATGGGATTGTACCTCTCCTTGTCTGCCTCATCTCGTCGCTGGTTGTGCAGCAAACCAGCCTCTTCGTCCCCAATGCAATTCGTCTCTGCACCCCTCCAGGTCTTAGACCGACCCCTGGAGTAAGCTCACCTATTGATGAAGAAAACTCCGAACCTTCCACTCAACACTCCCATTCCCTGCTACATCCTTCTCCCCTCCGGAGATCGACATCTTAAGCTAGATCAAAGCTAGTGAAGGTATTGGTTGTTGAGCTAGGGAGCTCAACGCTTGAAAGGGAGCTAATGTTATGGAAATCCACAGTTCACCGGCAGTACCTCCGGACCAAACCACTTTATTCTTTTTCTTCACCTCTCCTCGATGGACGGGGACCACGTTACCTCAAGGCTCTGGCAGAAGCCTTACCGTTTCCATGAGTACTCTGGGAGTACTACCACTGTCATCCTCATCGCAGGATATCCCCGAGTCACCATACTCCCGCTTATGGCCAACCCTTGTTCCCCTAGACGTCTTGGACATAGATGGTCTAGCAAGACTTGCCCTGAAGACGGGCACCCGTTCCTACCCTATCCCGGAACTCTCCACCTTCCCCTCGTTATTCCGCTCCTCGCTGGTTGCAGGAGCATGACTCGTCACGACCCGGGTTGATCCTCAACCCTTGTATAGCCATGCAGAACTCTGTCCACATACGGCACTAGATGCGTCCCCAATCATCTGTGGATTCTCGCGCTGATCCTCATTGCCCCAAGACAGCAGAACCCCTTTGATCCTATTTCCTCCTTCCAATGGAACCCCGTTCTTGACCTTCCATCGCATGTACCACCCTATGGACCCTATAGCCATATTGGGCATATTTCATCCTTTTGATCCTATTGATCCCCTTGATCCCCTTCCACTCTTCACGACAATGGGACTCCTTTTCATCCTTCCGTTCCTTCCTGTTGTGGGAAGCCTGTTTGATCCTATGGATCACCCTTTGCCCTGATGGTCCGTGCACCATTCAGGATACATATATAGAGGTACCTTTGCTCGTTGTTACCTCCAAGCTAGTTCTACGCCAAGATACCTGCCTGTATCCCCATTGCACTTTGGTGCCTTCTTTACTCGCAATTGTATTCTTGTCTACTGGTGTACTGGTAGAGGGAACTCTCTTGAGTCTCGTCCACTCTCGACTTTGCCTCTATTTCACGGCCTTCGTCTTCAGGCTCCTCAAGGCATTAGCTTGCACTTGAACCCTCAAGACTCTTCGTCGGTCTCACACATCCGTGCTTGACCTCCTTTACATCAAGGACAGTACTATGCAGGGCCAGTTGGCTCGCAGTACAAGGTTGTATTACTGCTCACTTCGTCTCTCCTCACACGAACGGTTGTGACTAACTTCGCAAGGGCATCGGCTCGCAGTAAGCGTAACAAAAGAACTAGCTTATCTTCTGGTCCTACTCCCACATAGCAGACCACTCCCATCATGGAAGATTCAAGCCTCCTCCCCATGCTGTACCTCCTCCCTAAGACTCACCCAGACTATCTTCCCAAGCCTCATCGTTTGGGACCAATTGAGGACAGCATGGCCTACTTAAGGAAACAGAGAGAAGTAGCAGAAAGGAACTTAGAAGAAGGGCGGGTGCACAACGCTCTACCACCGCCGCCATCACCATATCAGTCTAGAAGGCCAACTCCCATTCTTGACGACCTTCTTGGTCGTGCATCTCCCATCCCCTCTCCGGAACCTGGCCCCTCTCGTCTCCCTCCCTTGGAAATTCTGACTCTACCTGCTCCTATACCAAGAGCTCCAAGGAAGGGGAGACCACAGACACCCTTGTTTCCCTCCAGGACACCACCACTACTAGGGGAGATGCCATCCTTCTATTGACCCGTGAAGTGCACTGGGGACAGCCCAGTATCACCACAGGAAGGGATGAATGTCTCTATCGTTCAACTGGTCTTACCCAAACTGGAACAAGGACCCCTGTTACGGTTTCCTTTGACGCTACGTTTATTTCTTTTCCTCGACACCTTTCGGACTCATTCTCTCCTCACGACGGGAACAGTTCCTGTCCGATGTCTTCCGGCCTTTCCCTACAATGCTGTATTGTCACTCAGCGGCTTTCCCCGAGTATGACTTCTGTTTCCTCCCGCTTGCTGCTATTCCACTCTTCCTGACAGCGGGACTCCATTTTCCTTCCTATTCCTTTTTGTCTGTTCCGTTCCGACATACGGAACACTTACTTTTCCTATAGGACCTGATGGTCCATGCTGAATCTCGCATCGTATAAATACTCAAGCATTGTACTTGTAGAAACCCAATCTAGTTCTACGCAATCTATACCGCATTTAGTTGGAGTTCCACTAGCTCGAAGTCCTCTTCTCGCTCGTGCCTCTTCCTTCCCTCAACTGTGAAGAACTAGGACTTTGTGTCGTCACAAGAGAACCCTTCCTTTAGGGTTGAGTGCGACATCGTCGACTTCGCTTTGCTTAAGTCAACGACTATCAAACAGAACATTGCTATTCTTTCACTTCGCTCTCGATGACTGTGTTTACTCCAGTTGTCACAGTAAGCGTAACAAAAGAACTAGATTGCTGATCAGGTCCTGTTCCCTAACAGAAGGCCTCGCCCATCATATCATTCCGCGCCCCCTTGTCTTCTCCTGAACCCTCCAACGTGGATCCCTCCGATCCCTTACCACCATCATCCAGATTACCCGAACTTTGGAGATTACCAACTAACCATCCGGACTATCTCCCCCTCCCACGGAGACTCAGTTCCCTCAGTGAGAAAGGAGCATACAAGCAAGCTCAAGAAAGGGTCAAAGAACAAAACCTAGCGGAAGGAAGGAGACCCTACACCCTTCCACCCTTCCCTTTCATTCCACAGATCACTGCCCATCCTGAACCAATCACCGAACCCATTCCGGAACCAATCCCAGAGTTAGCACCTGAGGAAGAAGATAAATTTGCCCCCATTGACTGGTCCACACCGGCTTCTCCCATATGACCAGAACGAATCCCTCTTCCCCCAGATTCCGAGACCGATTCCGAGGACGAGATGCCCGAACTAAAGGCCGGACTACCCGACAAGTTCTCTGGCAATGGCATTGATGCAAACTGGTGGCTTCACGCCATGGATGCGTACTTCACCATTAATCCAAAGTACGATGATCAAGCAAAAATCGTCACCACCCTGAACAGGATGAGTAAGGGCAAGGGAAGAACCTTCTCTGAAGTATATTACGAGCATATGGCCAAGAAACTGATCCCAGCCATGGAACAAACCTGGGAGAAGTTTAAAGACGACTTCCAGGGAATGATGTCCATCCATGACAAGACATCCTCAGCCAGGAGGAAACTCTACGCCATCCGCCAAGGACCCAATACTGAGGAAGCCTTCAACAAATTTGCCTCCGAGTTCAAGCTCTTGGCAGCTCAGTCTGGGATCATCAACCAGTCTGCCTTATGCGAAACCTTCAGCAGAGGAGTTCATAACAACCTCATGGAAAAAGTATTAGGTTCCAACGAAGAACCACTCACGGTAGATGCTTGGATCAAGGTGGCAGGAAAATTTGCCCGCCAAAATGAGCACATCAGAGATATCCGAGGTAGAAGACCTGGATTCAGAGGATACGGAACTTCCTCCAACAGTAACCATGACCCCAACGCTATGGACATTGATTACATCCGACTCTCCCCAGTAGAGAGGGCCAAGCTCATGAGAGAAGGCAAATGCTTCATATGCAAGAAGCCGGGATGTTCCACCAGGAACCACAAAGACAGTTGAAAAGGATCTGGAAACTGGAGATCGGGACCCCACTCTGACAAACCATTGCCGCACCCACCCATACAAAATCGGGTCGTCGAAGATAAACCCGCGGAAAAAGAGGAAAAGAACGAGGCGATCAGGATGATAGAACAACTGGTCACAAAAGGACATGGAGTAAAGGAGATGGCCGAATCCCTTCGGGAGATCTATCTGGAAGATCCACCAACATATCAAACCAAGGATACTCCTGTGGAGGGAATCAACCAAACTTGGACCGCGCTGAGAAGGGGCGCAAAACTCTCAGAGGAAAGGGTAAAACAACGGCTCAAGGATTTTTAGACAGGCGCCAAGGACCGACTACTTGACCGCCTAGAATGAACCCCATTGTAACCACTGTAGAGGAAAAGTCAATTTTAATACCGCTACAAGTATCTGCAATGGGGGGAGTTCACGTTGGACAAACCACTGCCCTAATCAACTGCGGAGCTACATCCTGCTTCATGGATGAAGCCTACGCCCAAAGGAACAGATTCCCCTTCTTCCGACTCGCCGAACCTCGGGAAGCGTATAACGTGGATGGAACCATCAATCGATCCGGAACCATTCGCTATCGAACCTGAATCACCATCTATATCCAAGGAGTTCCCTGAAACCAAGACTTCTTCATCGTTCAATGTGGAAAACAAAATATGATCTTGGGAATGACCTGGCTGACTGAGGTCAACCCCCTCATCAACTTGTCCTCAGGAATGGTAGAAATAAATGGCGACCCCCATCTTCCTTCTCGACAACAACCCATACACCAACAATACCTCCTAAGAGCCATGGGACTAGACATGGACAATCGCATTGAACGACGACTATATAAAAGAAAAGGTCTGGGAGAGTACCTTCCAAAGAAAGAGTGGATACGCCGAACCACTCTCTCAATGCAACTTGCCCAGGAAGCTGGAATAAAAAAGACCGAACTTCCAAAAGAATACGAACAATATAAGAGGGTCTTCGAAGAACCTTCAAATGAACTACCCCCGAAACGAGCCTTTGACCATGAAATCGAACTCAATAAGGACTTTGTGCCGAAAAGAGGAAAGGATTACCAATTAAACCCTGCTGAACAGGAAGCCTGTAAAAAATTTATCAAGGAACATCTTGCCTCTGGGAAAATAGAACCGTCCAAATCCCCACAAGCGTCTCCCTTCTTCTTCATCCAGAAGAAGGACGGAAAACTTCGCCCCTGTCAGGATTATCGATACCTTGATTCCCAGACCGTAAAGAATGCCTACCCCTTACCCCTTATTGGTGATCTTATCGACAAGCTAAACGAATCAGAGCTATTCACCAAAATGGATGTACGATGGGGATACAACAACATTCGGATCAGCCCTGCGGACAAGTGGAAGGCTGCCTTCATCACTCCTTATGGCCTCTATCAACCGACAGTAATGTTCTTCAGAATGTGTAATTCCCCCGCCACTTTCCAAGCATACATGAATGACACCTTTGCCGATATGATCGTGGAAGGGTGGCTGGTTATCTATATGGACGACCTCCTCATTCACTCAAAGAACAATCCAAAATTACACGAGGAACGAACAAGAAGAGTGCTAGCCCGAATGGAAGAACAAAAACTCTTCCTCAAACTCGAAAAGTGTACCTTCGCAGCAAAAGAAGTCGAATACCTTGGCATGGTAGTCGGGAATGGACAAGTCCAGATGGACAAAACCAAGGTGGACGCCATCTGGGACTGGAAACCCCCTCAATCGGTAACTGCAGTATGATCCTTCTTGGGATTTTGTAACTTCTACCAAAAATTCATTCCGGGATTCTCTGACATCGCTCGACCACTCAATGATCTCACCCGAAAAACCACTAAATGGGAGTGGAGAGACACCCATCAGAAAGCCATTGAGCGACTGCGAGATACCTTCCTATGACGACCCGTCCTCACTATGCTGGATACCTCTAAACCTTTCACCCTGATGACTGACGCTTCCCTAGTCACAACTGGAGCCATCTTAATGCAGAAGGACGGAAATGGAGACCTTCACCCATGCTCCTATCTATCCAAAACCCTCTCCGAGGTGGAACGGAACTATGATATCTACGATAGGGAACTCCTCGCCGTCATCCATGCCCTGGAAGAATGGAGACATTACCTCACTGGTACTGAACATGTGGTCACCATCCTAACGGACCACAAAAATCTTACCTATTTCTGACAACCCCAGAACCTGTCGTGCAGACATGCCAGGTGGCAGCTTTTCCTCCAAGAGTATAACCTTGCCTTCCAACACTGCCCTGGTTCCCAAATGGGTCCAGCCGACGCACTGTCAAGACCCAAAGGGGTCGAAACCACCTCCAACAATATGGAGAAAATGCTTCTTCCGGAACAACTGTTTATTTGCACCATTGATGCTGAGCTGCGCTCAAAATTACTTGCCTCCACTCTGACGGACCCCCTAGTTCTAGAAAGGCTGAAACTTCTCAGCACGGACCATGATCAGGTCTTACCTACCAGGTTCAATAACCCTATGGATTGGGCCTACACTGAGGGCATCCTCTACTACAAAGGGCGCGCTTATGTACCTGACCTCCTACTCCGCCGGCATTTGGTCGAAGAATGCCATTCCTCCCTGTTCAGCAGTCACAATGATTATTTCCAAACTACTGTGGCCCTCAAAAAGGACTACTGGTGGCCAGGAATGACTACCTTCGTCTGCTGATACATTTCTGGCTGTGCCACCTGTCAGGCCAACAAAGTCCAGACCCACCCTACCATCCCCACTCTCTCTCCTATTGCCTCCACCGCGACCCAACCGTTCCAACAGGTGTCCGTTGATCTCATCACCGGACTTCCAACTAGCAATGGTTTCGATTCCGTTATGGTCGTGGTTGACCATGGGCTTAGTAAGGGGGTGATTTTCGAAACCTGTACCAAAACTATTGACACCGCTGGAGTGGCCAAACTCTTTTTCTCTTCCGTTTTCAGATGTTTCGGATTACATGACAGAGTAATCTCAGACAGAGGTCCACAATTCACCTCCGCTTTTGCCATCAAACTCACCAGACTCCTCCAATATGACGTTGCCCTCTCCACAGTGTACCACCCTCAAACTGATGGAGAGACAGAAAGGGTCAACCAGAAACTAGAAACATACCTGCGGATCTTTTGCGACGGAGTTCCACAGAAATGGGCGGACCTCCTTACTACTGCCGAATATCACCATAACTCCGCATGCCACTCTGTCACCAAACAAACCCCGTTCTTCCTAATGATGGGCTACGAACCCTGCTCTTACCCCCCTCTCGGCAAAACTTTCCTCCTGGCTCTGGAACAGCGGATGAATTCCCTGTAAAACGCCCGAGAAGAAGCG
>JBBPLG010001096.1:0-10359 GCA_038089695.1 Xanthoconium separans | reverse complement strand
ATCTGCCCCTAGATTTGGACAGCCCGGTGTGGTGCATTCGACCAAGTGCCCACGATCGACATGCGGTCTCCCCCTGATGATTCAGCATGAAGGGGGATGTGGATGTGGGTCGTGGTCAATTGGTGGACGTCGTGTCTGGCTGTTTCGTTGTTGCATTGTCGCCCGCTAGATACAGCTAGAATCATGGAGGAATGGTTCAGATACCTTTGATGAGTACCGTTCATCACTTCAAGCGAGGGACGGCGTATGGCAGATCATTTTCGCTCTACTCTCAATGTATGCGAGCTGAACATTCGAGGAGAATCTGATGATGGTGCAGGGATTGATAGCAACTCCCCCAACCCAATTCTCTCTGCGCCGCATCAAAGAAGCCCTCAAGACGACGCTGTGCAACCATGAGAGTTATCAGGAATATATACAGCAATCTGGTATACTACTTGTACGAGTCAGGGAACATACAACGACGACGTCTGCTCATGCACATGTCCAGGTGCTTGATGAGGATGATCAGTATTTTTCATTTGTTTGCGTTTCTCACTGCCCGCAAGAAATGACCGATTCTGCCCGGTCTCGTCAGATGTACATTCAAGTTGGATCTGAAAACCCTGCTGGACAGTACTTACCCACGGCGCATGCCAAGTCCTATAGTATGTTCTTTTTTTCGTCTTGATCCAAATTTGATGAGACAACTTGGAGCGCGGGCTATCGGTCATGTCAGGTATGGTAACACATATGGTGGTGCTGCACTTCAGGTTCCGTTGCACTGGCCACCAAATTTCTTCGTATGACGCTGCCCGAGATGAAATGCACGATCGGGTGATTGACGAGTAGCCTCGTATGCGCGTGCGCGTGCAAACGGATGTCAAGTATGCGAACGTCTGCAGATCTCGTTCGTGTCATTGTTGAACGCACGATGCCGTGTTGGTTCAAAGCCTTTCGAATTCAACAAATACAAACAAACACTCGTGTACTCCCCCAGAGTCCCTTCCACATCGAAGTCTGCAAATTTCTCTCTGACACCCATCTAGTTTTTTGAGGGTCCAATCTCGGTTGTGCCTCATTGATAGTGTCACGCTAGTGATTTGGTGGAAACAAATTCCGGATGTCCTGAGAAGGATCAGAACACAAAAAACGCACTAGTGTGGGGTGCCAAGGTATGCTAGTTCATTTGCATCATCCCTTTCAAAAGAGGCTCACACTCCATGTAGTTGATAGGGACGATGGATTTCCGCTGGTCCTCCATCTCAATCATTGCCTCCTTGGGTCTTGTAAGCTTGCTGAACGCCTCGGCACGCGCAGAGGTCATCTGAGCCCTGACTGTCAATGAGAACGTTCGTATACCTAGGTAAGGAAGCGCTGATTGACAATTTCAACAGTATTCGCGGCTCCTACTAGAGCATCCATGTCAATGCTGGTGACGAACTCTGCAGGCATTTCGGTCAATAAAGCTCTCGCCACCGACTAGTGAGAATGACCTTTGGTTGGCGATATTGTTCTCGCGTTCTGGCACGACAGAGAGCTGCTGACAGGAGCATGTGGTTATTCTCAATGATTCAGAAAGGATCGCCATCGTACGTCCTTTACCCACAACATAAGTACTTCGGTAACGAGCTTGACGTCCTTTGCTGGCCATTGGCTACATCATTTCATAGAATGGACACATATCATGGTTTTAGGGTGGTGGATTCTTGAGTATGCCGCCCCCGCTCACATTAATCAAACCGAATTGCAGGACTGAGGCTCGCGACTTGCAGTATGAATCCTACTGTAATACTTCTCGTTTATGTGTGGTGACCATTATACAGCTTGAGGCTTCCGTGGTACTAGACGCTATCGAGGCTGTCTGAATCCACTGGTGTTTGTGTCTGTAGGGAGACCGGGAGACCGCGTGTTTGATTTGGGAGCCGCAACTTCTTGTCACATCACCACCCACTAATCTCAATGCATCACGCACTGGAGGTCCGAGAGATCCTTCTTGATGTATTCTCCCACTGTTATACGGAACCTTCAGATTTCGTTTGGAATTACTATCAAGATTTTTCCCATCCGGCCACAACATGTCGTGCATTCAAAGAGCCAACACTCAACATACTCTGGAGACAGTTGCCCCGCCCATCCCTGTTAGCGCAGTGCCTACCGGAAGCATCCTGTGAAACAATGGTAAGATCGTTCGAACCCATTAGGATACATCGCATACGTCGCCTGATTCTCTTAGTATCTTGGAGAGCGTTATTGGTTCTGCAAATCGTTCACATCGGCCGAGTGGGATGTCCTGTGGATGTTACATATTTCGCACCTGTTCCATACATCCAGTGGATTCTAGGGCAGTCAGACTATGTCGCAGGACCCTCCTTTGCTTGTCAAAACCTCCCACCATTGAACCACTCTTTTTCAAATGTCCGCTCTTTGCGCATGGACTATGCAAATAACACCAAGTTACATCATGGTAATACTTTGGCTACCCTCAGCTTTTCCCCCACAACACGTAAAGATCAGATTGAACGGATACTTGCCCGCACCCTGACCCTGTCGTCGTGGGCCCTCTAGCCCTTCCACCACCATGCTCCATGGGATCGCCTGAAGCACGAACTTCTCCACACCCAGTCCCCCAGGAAGAGCGGCCCTCACTAACACCATCGGTTTATTTCCTTCCTTCACCACCTCCACCATACGTTTCCACCGCACGGTCGAAAACACATGACACTTGCAGCTGGTTCCACTGAATGGGTTCGCGTGCACTCCTGACGTGTCAAAGAGGCTGCGGACGCGGACCTGCCCGCCAATAAAGCCCATCTCGACGAGCGCGGGTTTAAAGGGTGTGGCGCTCAGACGTGCATGGTGTTTCCTCAACTCAGCCAAGATGACGTGATCGATGAACTTGAGATCCCTGCCCTGAACGGCCGACGTTCGTCCAACTACCAACATGTATGATGCTTCATTCTAACCCCAATGATCGACAGAGGAATCAGAAAAAAAAAAGCCACGTACGGGGATGCGTGGACCGTTGCTGAATCCGCATGCAATACTCCTTGTACGTCCCGTTCTGCCAGTCATATCGCTGACATGTCTGGCTGCAGTAATAGGCGTGGAGACAGCCTGCGCACCGTTCAAAACTTCCCATACGACCACTTTTTGAACACTATAAGAAACCCTGGTGTGTCAAAGGTGATACACAGAATATAATGAACATTGTTTACTATGTTGTTCTGGCACGTTCGAACGTGTCCGCCGGACACGTCACGTTTTACCAACTTGCGTCGCTCGTTGACCATCTCTTTCATCCTGGTCCACGTCTTGTAGATATCCCCCGTTTTCGAGAGTCTGGTGTCCAACTTTTGTTCAATTGCAGAGTCGACTGCGAGCGCAAGTCGGTGCAGGATGGAGCGATAGATTGAATACTGTGTGAGCGTCTCCACAAGCAACGCGACCGTTGCCTGGTCCTTCGAACGATATTCCGAATACGCCAACAACGTCTCACACTTGAGGAGCGACGCAAGAAGCCCACATTCAAGGGCTTGTGAGACAAAGGGGAGCGCATCCATCTCCTCGACCCGCGATCCGAGTAATAGGGTTGCAACAGCGACACAACGCGAGGCGCGCACCCGCATATTTTCCTTCCACTGGCTGTTCACCATTGCTGCGAGAACCTCGCAGGCAACTATGACAACGCCTTGGCGCAAGAGCGCGAGATCAATGTCCTCCCGCACCATGGCAACGGCGATTTGCAAGTCCCAAAAAATACACCTGAGGTCCAACTCGCGTCCATGTGATATTTCACCCTCCAGATGCACGCACGGTGTCGCACGCAGGGCTCCAGCTGGACAACCGAGGTTGCCCAGTTTCGACCAGCCAGAGGCCACAGATGATGTGCATGATGTAAGGGTCCATGAGAATGGATTTCGACCAGGTATCGAGCTTTTGATTGCAGACGAGCACAAGGAAGTCTAGCATCGCGGTCTTGCAAGTGCAACGTAGGCCGATGTCCAGATCGTGCCGGATAACGACGCTTCCGTATAAAAAGAGGAACCACTCGCGGATGTCCGGCCAGTGGACTTCAAGGTCCTTGGATAGCTTTTGTGGAGAGAGCGCCCGTTCATTGAACTCGAGCCATCGGCGGATGGTGGTACCGAGAACGGACAAGGAAGTAACTGCAGTTTCGAGGGCTTCAAATGATAATGATATAATGGTGCTCGACGGGATCTTCTTCGCGTTGAGCTGGTCGTACATTATGGGTAGGATGCGCAGGTAGTGGGTGGGTTTACATGCAGGGTCACTGGCAAAACGGAGAGTAGGTGGTGGAAACGACTCGGAGGAAGGGCTTAGAATTGACATTGAACTCAACTTCGGAGCGACGGGCACCGTGACGGTGAGGCTGAGGCTGGGCTGGTGGAGGGTCACCCATTCTAAGGATGACGAAGACTTGAAAAGATACTTTAAACGTGGATCGCTGTGGTAGTGCACTACAAAGTTTTGAGTTCCATTGTGAACACCGGCTCGCTTGCAGGGGCACTATGACGTACGACTTGACAGCAACCGAAAATATGGTTAACGACTCCCATCACAATCGTTAGATGCACCCGCTGGTATTCGAGCCAGTCCATGCGAAGATGAACAGGAATTTTTTATTTTTTATTCGTGTATTCCTAATGCGAAGCAAAGACGTACGTGCGCGGCTGACCCGCATTAGTCAAGCAAACCCCTCTTGTCTATATAAACCTCGGTCGACCTGCTCCTGCGGCATTCCACCACCATGGACAAACCAACGTGCGACTCCCCGAAGCCTCCTCCCTTGGGAAAGCTCGCCTTGGCCGCGCTCCACCTCGCCATTCTTCATATCTGCTTCTCCAGCGTGGCCGCCTTAGCCATGCGCGGCGTCGTCATCCTAACCGTCTCCAACTCTGCGTGCCTCACGCCTCTGCATGACATCTCCGACACCAGCCATGCTATAGCGTGCATCGTAGAGCTCGGAGTGGTACTCATACTGTGCACCTTTGCGCTCGTCACAGCACGCGGGTACGCGTGTTTTGATAGACCTGGACCGTCTTTTTACATCAACACTGGGATGTTCAGTTTGTTGTGCTTGTCCGTGTTGGTATTTGGTACGTTCTATTCGCCTTGCGTCTTGCACCATCGCCCACGACGACCTCCCTCTCACAGGCTATGCGATCCCCAAGGGTATCTACACGACATGCAAGGATGCGCAAGGAATCTTATACGCTGCGGTTCCCATGGCCTACCTCTTTGCCATGTTGTCCTCCACGGGATTGCGTTATATCTTTCATCAAGCGTACGACCTGGATGACACATCGAGCGCCGAGTTCAAGTTGTCTGATGTACGTCCCATTTGAAAGCCTTTGCATACTCATGTTGACTTGATCCTGGCGACGAACGATTAGACCTGCGACGCCAACATACCCGATGTACGATCTCTTTGACTCATTTATATTCCTATCGATTGACGCTACTCAGATTCATGTAAAGGATCTGGAGAATGGAGGAGCAGAAGGAGCGATGGCTGAGGCTGAGAAAGCAGGACGTCTTGTCTGAAATGCAGGCTTTGACCCATCGCATGAGGAATACTAGTACTACCGAGCATGTTTGCGAGAACTAGCCTGCAGCACCACCATATATGGCACATGGTCGACTCTAAACGTCGATCTTTTCTAATCGTTTGACATACGAGACCAGTCCATGCAAGGCGAACAGGAATATTTCATCCACGTATTCCAGGACGATCCCAATTTGTGTGCGGCTGACCCAATGCGAACCTAGTATATAAACTTCGACCCAGCTCCTGCACCGGCATCCAACCACCATGTACAAACCAACGTTCAACTTCTTGCCTAAGCCTCTTACCATGGGCAAGCTCGCCTTGGCCACGCTCTGCCTCGCCGTTCTTCACCTCTGTGTCTCCATTGTGGCCGCCTTCTCCATGCGCGGCATCGTCCTCTTCAGCGTCTCCAACTCTGCATGCCTCACGCCCCTGCATGACGTTTCTGACACCAGCTATGCTAAGCTGTGCATCGTAGTGCTTGGACTAGGGCTCACAGTGTCCACCTATCTGCTCGTCACGCCTTCTAATATAGGGATACGCAAGGGGCTTTACATCTGTGCTGGATGGTTTAGTTTGATGCACCTGCTCGGGGTAGTCTTTGGTACGTTCTATTCGTCCTGTTGTCTCGCACCGTCACCCACCACGACATCCCCAACTATGCCTCTCACAGGCTATGTGATCCCCAAGGATCTCGACACGACGTGCAAGGACGTGGAAGATATCCAGTACGCTGAACTTCTCGTCGCCATCCTCTATACCTTGCTGCCCTACAAAGCATGGAGCTATATCTTTTGTCGCGCATTCAATCTGGATGGCGTGTCGAGCGGCTCGTCATCCGAGTCATCTGATGTACGTCCTATTTGAAACCCTTTGCGTACCCATGCTGACTCAATGCGGGCGATGGTTAGAGCCGCGACACCAACATACCTGACGTACGGTCCCTTCAACTCGCTTGCGTCCCTGCTGATTGACGCCACCCAGATTCACGCGAAGGATTTGGAGAAAGAAGAGGCAGAAGAGGCGATGGACTGAGAAAGTATGATGTCTTGAGATTTTAACCCTTGCAAGTCAGTCACATGAGGAATACGACCGAGCATTTTTTTTGCGTATAAAACTAGCTTGCCGCACCGATGGCTCACGTATGACCTGGAAGAATGCCACATACGCTTACATACATGTTGATCGCGGGCATTTGGTCGCATACACTACACCGGACTCGTTGAAGCGCTCCATTTGTACGGTTATCGGACTCCGATTCCTGGCCACGCAGAAAATCAACAATGTATCTAGACACTTGGCAACCCCTTGCGAATCACTTACCGATGCACTTTCCATGATATTGCCGTGGTGAGAATAAAGGAGACGTCAAGTGCAACGGTCAAGAGTGCATGAGACCAACGTACCACTCCTGTCATCAATGCTCCATCGTGTAGGATTGTTGAACCAATGCCTGGTTCCTGTTGCCGATATAACACCGAGCGGATGAGGTTACCGACGAGCTGGCGCACGTAATAAAGACTCACGGAGTAGCCCAACATCCACATCCAAGCAAGCTTCGAGGGCGCCAGGATGGCGAAGAAGGGATGGATCCCATGGCAGAACGCATGGTGTGTACAGTCGAAGATTGAGAACTAGTTTCATACTCCGACGGAAAAACGCTGAGATAGGGGTCAGCCTTTCGTCTAACCCGCCATGTCCAAACCCACAAAAGTGCTCCCCATTGTGGGCGGGTTTCGTTGAATTCCACTTTTGCATCTGTTTCTTTGTACTTTTCCTCACGTACAGGCTCCAGATCGCGCACGACGCCTCCAACTCGTCCTGCCCGACCTCTCCAGCTCTTCGTTCCTGTCGTCGCTTGCAACATGGACGCTCTCTTACGTCGTGGTTCTCGTCCTGTCCGTTGCGATGCCGGTCATGGTCTTGATTGGCAGGGAAACCTGCGCGACCTGGATCGAAGAGGGGGTGTACACTTTGAGCTACGGCTTTCTCAGCACCGGCAGTTCAGGTTTCTTGCTCGTTCCATTTTGTTGGTACGTTTGATTCTCCCTCCCGCCTTGAGCCAGACGGCAATCCATCGCTCACAAAAACCCATACCTTTAGATCCCATCACGGAAGAATGCCCAGCTTCCCTGCGCTGCCGGCTCACCATGTCTTTATCCTATTTCATCATCCTCACCGTGCCCATCATTTTCTTGGCGCTGATCCGATATCAAGGAAGGGAGCAACAATACCACGTTTTCACCAGGCGGGGTAGATACCCCAGTATGTCTCATTTAAAAGTGCGCATATACCCTTGTCGATCGGCTACAGACGTAAGGTGGCGGAACCAGGACAAGACAGGGAGATATCCAATGTATGTTCCTGTTTAAAGTGCCGCGACTCCTGCTGGTTGACTTGTCTGGATGATCAATGGTTAGGTGCCTGAAAAGGATTCGGAAAGGGGCCAGGTGCAAGGCTAATCTGTCGCAGCTAGCCTCATGGCATCTGATGTTGGAAGAACGACTTGGTCACCCGAATGTGCAGCATGTCAAGGTTGAACATAGTGGACTGCCTGCAGGCTGTCTCGATTCGAGTTAGATAGATACGATTGTGATATGGACACTGGATTGGATCGCTTAATGTTGTACACTATGGAAATTGCCTCGAACAATAATGACCAACCTGAGCTCTAAGCTAGCGTATGACGCCGCAACGAGCTTAGACCGAATCCACCAATTGACCAGGACCGACATCCGCAGTATCCCCTCGTGACGACACGCCAGAAGAATACAACATGTCGATCGTGGGCACTCGGTCTGATCCACTACATTCAGAACCAGATGGTCGACCAGCCATCCCCAACTACCAGTCGTTGAATCACAAAAGAGATCAGTCATGCACTATCATGCCGTTCAAACTACTGACGTACCAACCTACTCCCGAAATCAGGTTTGCTGCCATGTAATATAGCCTTCTCATGGCAGCGAGATATAGCGACCTGTAATTCCGAATCAGCTTTCAGCCTTCGTGACAAACTTGAACCTGCCCCCACCGAGTCGCACCGTATGCCCTCTGGTAGATAATTTGATCGTGATGGGGTTCAGTGGGTAACCGTCGACTGCTTTCTAGACACGACACTGGCTCGTGCACAATAGTCCGCTGCGTGTGGTTCCCAAAAGGCTGGCAGCTAGCGGTTCATCCGACATCGTTCATGCTCGTCGAGCACCTGTGTTATAGTTAAGGAAAATCGATCGGGGGTACCCACGAGCGATTCAGAGACTTACGGAGTAGCCCAACATCCACATCCACACGAGCTTTGGGGACACGAGGAATGGCACAGAAGGGGTGAACCGCATGACGGAGGGCAGAAGGCTCAAACGAGAGGGTAAGAGATTGAAACAGGAAGTGAGAGGGTGAGAGGGGAAGTAACGATGGGGGTGAATCCTCGCTCGCTCTTGTTTTTCCCTTTATATATCCCTGACTGTTTGAAATCAGTGGGGACCGTGGGGCACGATTGGCGACTAGCCAGGGGCACACTCGGAATTCCCAACTAAGGCCGGTAGTACTAGTACATCCATCCTTTCTTACTTCCGTATGTAATGTCTCTCCCGATCCGCAATGTCGACCCGTTTCAAAACGGTGGTTCAGAGACAAAGTCTCCACCCACCACGACTCCTTAAACCACAGCCGTCTCAATTCAAATTGAATACAACGTCGTACAACTAAGAAAATTACATGCACCAATGACCACGACCCACATGCAAACCTCCGCTTCCAATGAGGTCTGTGTGACCAAAGGGTGTTCACGGGTGTTGCATGTCGGTCATGGGCACTTGGGCATTTGAGCACACCATACCTAAGGGAGATCTCAGTCACTGTTGCATTGCAGGTCATCCATCTCGGACAACTCACGGGAAGAGTGCTAATCTCCTTTAAAGTTGCCACAGAATCCAAGCAAACGCGCAGCACTTGGGATGAGGGGTGTCGGAATACGGCAAATGCGTAGCTGATGTAGGTTTGGATTGCTAGAGCGCCCCATGTGTGCCTATAATTGGATTTCAAGACGTCGTCAGCGGATGCTCGTAAATGCGTCATGACATACACTTGCCCACGCTGTGCCGGTGGAACGTTCTGACGACCCAGTCTTGGTCACAATGTGTCTGTCTCAGGTCGTAGGGTGGCTTGCAAGTCATCAACAAAAGTGGCACGAACAATATCCAGACTTACAGGACTGCGTTGTTTCCCGGATGATCGCCACGCCCAGGGCGTGCAGGGGATCCCCATCAAGAAGATAGCGGTACAGCCCAACATCCACATCGAAGCAGCGCTTGAATGCGCGAGAGCATGAGTGAGGCATCACAGTGGATCCCATGCAAGAACGGACGGGAGAGAAAATAATGAGGTGGGCGAGCAGTCGAACGAGAGGGAAGGGAAGAAGAAGAGATTTTCCCTTTGATGCCAATCATCCCTCTTTTATATGTATCCGATGTGTGGATGCAAAAGCCCGGTGTGACTGCACGAGGGAGCATTCCAAGTCCGGCCCGGTTGAACTCGCCGTCGGGCTAATCTAGCCGCCTGGTTGAGTTCTATCGAGTCGGATTGATGCATCCACATCATAAGTAAGATCTGTTACCCAGTTGCCTTGTCAAAATCCAACGTTTCTGCTCCCAGTAAGTAGTACTCCGCGGTGTTCCAACAAGAGCAATGTCACCCGCTGGCGATGATGACGTAATCGTCCTCGACTGTGACTTTGGCCAGTGCCTTCTTGAAGCCGGCCGGGTGGTTGGAACGGGGCTTCGATTAGTGGAGGAAATATATGAGGTATG
>JBBPLG010001095.1:0-10381 GCA_038089695.1 Xanthoconium separans | reverse complement strand
GACTGAGCGCAAAGTTATTGCGGAAGAGTATCTGAAACATGAAATATCGATCAGTATTTCTAACAATTACGAATTGTCGCTCTCCTCACCAGGTTCGAAATAGCGGTGTTGGACCGTGTCCTCTTGAGCGGGCCCTTCGATACTGCGTACGCCTACACACAGAAAGTGACATGAGCAATTTGTGTAGCACGGGATGCGCAGGCCAAACCTTCAAAGCCGAGCGCAACGATCAAGGAGTCCTTGGTTGGCGTAACTGACATCCAGACTCCTTCCGTTATCCGCATGGCCGATCCAGCGAACGATGCATCGACGAGATGGTGCAACGCAAAAAATTTCCCAACAAAATGTTCTCCCATCGAGGAGGCCACCTTGGCGGTCCTTCATCGACGGCATGAGCAAGCAAACTCGGACACAAAGAAGAGTGACGATACGCACCTTGGTGGCCTGAAACAGGGATTCGTACCAACCGAATGAGAGCTCGTCCACGATACGATTCACGTCCGCGCCGAACAACGACCTCTCCAGATTGGGGAGTATCGTCCGAACACAGTTCCTGTGTGATGTCCGGGTAGATGGTCCCCTCTTCGGACTGAGGGTAGTACCATCCGATCAGGGACACTGTGGACGCAAAAGAAGTTGACAGAGCTGACCCAGAGCAATCGCTAGGTGTCCTTAATGAGGAATCCAGGAGCGGAGGCGGCACTGGCGACCGACAGGTGGCATATGGCGGCCGAGTGTCTTGGGGACAGTAAGTCGACTGCTGGATCGCAGTTGGCGCTCAGACAAGTTGACGACGACGGTAACAATTGCACTCACCCTTTCAAACGGCACCAATTCCGGCTTGACCTGCTCGAGTATCTCGAGAAATGAGAGGCGGATTTCTGGCTTGATGATGTGGTGGTTGTAGGGAGGAATGCGAGTTCTCGTTCAACTACAACGGAAAAGGTCACGTGACACACTATTCTCGCCACAACTGATCAACAGATAAGAGATAACACATCTTTGCTTTCAACCACCATGTATCCATTCCACACATCCTCAAGCTATAGTCCTACTCAAGATCTGGAAAACCCAGAGGTATGTAAATTATCACAGAATTCATACATTGATTATCCTTGCTCTTTTACCAAATAGAATATTGTCATTCAGGCCCAACAAGACCAAAACCACCTTGAGGGCTATACAGCCCTTTCTCATCAGACTATGCCTGGTTTCTCAGGGGATTATCAACCTGTACAAGTAAGTGACTTTACAATCATTCTAGAATTCAAGTCCATAGAGTTATGTAAATACTAATACCCTACAGAGTTCTCAAACTCAGACTATGCCTGACTTCTCAGGACATTTTCAGGCTGCACCAGTAAGTGAATTTTAGAATTATTCAGGGTTATGCAAATGCTAATATCTTTGTATAGAGTACTTCAACTCAAACAATGCCTGGCTTCTCAGGACATTATCAGGCTGCCCCAGTAAGTGAATTTTATAATCATTCAGGGTTATGCAAATGCTAATACCTTTATATAGAGTCCTTCAACTCAGACTATGCCTGACTTCTCAGGACATTTTCAGGCTGCACCAGTAAGTGAATTTTAGAATTATTCAGGGTTATGCAAATGCTAATATCTTTGTATAGAGTACTTCAACTCAGGCAATGCCTGGTATCTCAGGACATTATCAAGCTGCCCAAGTAAGTGAATTTTGTAATTATTCAGGGTTATGCAAATGCTGATATCTTTGTATAGAGTACTCCAACTCAGACTATGCCTGGCTTCTCAGGACATTATCAGGGTGTACCAGTAAGTGATTTTTATAATTATTTTGGGTTATTCAAATGTTGATATCCTTGTATAGAATGCTCCAACTCAGACCATGCCTGGCTTTTCAGGACATGATTTAACTATATCAGTAAGTAGCCATGCAATTAGAATTCAAGTTCAGACTAAAGTTATACAAATGCTAATACATTTGTGCAGAGTGCCCCAACTCAGACAATGCCTGGCTTCTTAGGGCATGATCTAACCATACCAGTAAGTGACTATGCAATTATTCTAAAATTCAAGTTAAATATTATGTGGTTTCAAACTAGAGCAATTCAAATATCCATACATTTGTAGAGAGTGCTCAATATCTAGGAAGTCAGCATGTTGTGAGTAATGTCTTTACTAATTGAATGATTATACTTACATCATTAAAGCCTTTACCACAGGAAAATTTTCTGCTCTATGGCCTACCAACAGAGGCCAATGCCTTGAATCATCCTCCATCCTCCATTCACTCCTTTTCCTCCAGTCCCTCCATTAGGCTGATAAATGAAGTTATGCAGCATGAGTGGAGGCACCCACATGAATTCAAGATTCCACAGTCAAACAGTTCTACTAGTAACCCATCCTGTAAGTCTATTAATTTAATTTGATCTTCAACTACATATAATTGGTTTGTAGCTACTCAAACTGTCATCAAAAGACTTGTGAAGGATGCATTCCATCCTGTCAACATAGGTAAGTTCACATCTGTCACAATAATTTGTAATATATATCCTTTTGTTTTTCAGCTCTGTCCAAGTTTCTTGTCTCAGGTGAAGTTATTTTTATTATAGCATCTACTAGTTTGCTTATATCTTATAGAATCTACTAGTACACTTCTATGGACAAAGCTAGAACATATTCGTTCTAGTAACTCAAACTCTTATCAACCAATACTTCATTCTCTTCCCAGTGGTAAGTCATTGTGTAAATATCTATTGATGTAATACTAATAATATAGACTTGAATACTTTTTTTGAGGAGATCTATGACTTTCCTGCTCCAATAACTTCAGAGCAGCTTAGGAAAGAATTAGATCTTTTCATCCTTCCCACCCTTGAAACTCAACTTTTAGTCACTGTTTTTTGTGGTGGACAAGGGTTCACACCACTATCAGATTCATCAGTCATTCGATCCTTTGCCATTAACCTCTTCAAGAACCTTTTGGAGTCAAGAAAGCAGCAAGTCAGTTTATCTCAAAGCCCTTTCTTCTTTTTTTTGGGTGGTACCCCCCAATCCATTGTTGAATGGTGGAAACTGTGTTTACCTGAGGTGGTTGGTAAGTTTAATTCTCTCAATTAAAATACATATAAAACTTACAAAGTATTAGTAAGATTTCCTGAATCCAACAACATATTAGATCAAGTAAGCTGTTTTACCTTTTCAACATATAATACTAATATTTGCAGGTTTGCAAAACTGTTCAAACTACTCGCCTAATCATGAGAGATAGTCTCTTTTCTGCTGGTGGACCTTGCTACAGCATTCCAAGGAGTCTCAAAACATATCAGATTTTCTGGAGACTAAAGGATACAAATATCCTATCTTGGCTCCCTTCCATTCATAGCAATAGTGGGCAGGCATTGACTCTGAATACACCACTAGATCTACACAGTCTATCCTTTTGTCACAATTACTATGGTGGAAAGGTAAGTTGAAATACTTTATAAAGATTTTTTTATAACTTGTTTGATAGATTCATTACTTTGCCCATCCATTTATCTATTATGGATTGCTGGAGTTCTATGGAGAAAACAAGACTATGCACATGGGGATCAACCACTTTGGATTCCTGAATAACTCAAATGAACAGCTTCCACTGTGCATGGTAGCTTTTGTCATTTGTGGTGTGAGTCAGTCCATTTCTTTGAACTATAATTGCTTAATAATTTTCTTAATTGTATAGGCTCTATTTCACCATTACTCTGAGGCCAGAAATGGCCTACAATTCAGTGAGGTTGGAGTTCTTCAAAGCCTTTACCAGCCAGTCCTGCACTTGTTGCATGTGGCCCAGGCATCTAGTGCTCCTGAGTATGAACTCTTTCACACAATGTGTCATATGGTTTACATAGCTCTTACTACTTCTCCCTTTAACTCCTTACCACATGCCTAGTTTTTTCTTCTATTCCTATATTTATTCTATGTGGTACAACCTTTTTTCAAATACCAGCCAAAGCATGTAATTATACATGGCTGAAAACCTTGTGTCAATATTTCATAGAGAATCTAAAGTGGCTCACAGAATTTTCCCCATCTGAGCCAAGAATGAACACCAAATTTGGCCCTAGTATGAATATTGAGTTTTAGGAACAAAGATAAAATAACATCCATACCCAACACTCCAAGTGATACTGCACCAAGTCCACTAACATTGACAAAGTTTGTGTTCAAAGAACTGCTTCAATAACCAACTGAAGTGTTTGCAAGGAGACCACAATCAGCAGTTGCATTGACCACAGCCCCATTAGGAGCCAGTCTCTTTGCAGTTGACAGCAGGGGCAGGAATCCAGTCAAAGGAGAGATCAGCCCAGTCAAAGTTGGTGAGATTGTCATATGAAAAGGGCCAGGCCAGTGTTGATGGAATTTCATTTATGACAGTATTGTTGAATGATTCAAATTGGATGACTGATGGGGAGATGATGTGCAGACCAGAGATAAAGCCTAGGTATACCAAGATCAAGAGTATGGTGAATGGTGAGGAGATGACCTTGGTTTGCTGCCCCAATGTCATTCCATGCACATGTGTAGCTGTAAGTGTTTGTTGCTTGACCATGACTGCAGATATAGCAAGGTGTTGTATTACAAAGACCAGGACCAGGGTGTATGTCTTCCAATATAGATGTCAGTATCAGTATTCAGAAACAAGTTTATGATGTGTACCATGTCAAATGTGGCAGTGTTATTGATGGAGACTAAGAAGCAATGCTCAGGATGAGTGAAAAGCATCATGGTGAGTATAACATGGATGACAATGAAGAAGGTATGGAGTTCATAATACCAGTAGTGGAGGGAATGATCAGACCTCATCAACAAGGATGGGCCACCATCATGAAGGAGTCCTGTGGTAAAGGAACATCAGTATTGCCATGGCAGAGATGCAGCAGAGTGAAATGCCTGCTCTCACATAATACATCATCTCCTTGTGTGTTTGTGGAGAGCATCTCCCCAGTTCATGACAACACTGCTTGGTGGTGAATGCTTTGATCACCTGATGCATATGGTTCAACCATCTCAGTCAGTTGCTCAGGTTGCCAAGGAGGTGAGGAGGGAGCAGGGGATAACACTGCATGCAAGGGCATGCTCCAAAACAGCATGACAGAGTGGTGGTGCTGCCATTGTGAAATCAAAATAGTGATGAAATGGAATACAGCCCCATGTCCTCCACATAAGTGGGCACATTGTCTTTGAAAGCAGACCAAGTCACATACTCATTCTTCAAGCTTGTCTTCACTGTCCACATGAAAATGTTGGGCAAGTACAATTACCCATGGACAACCCTTCTGGGCAGGGGTGGGAGTGTGGCCATATTAAAGCTTGTGTGGAATGCACTTACCTGCCCCAGACTTGGATTGTGGATGAACACCTTATCACCATGATTACTTTGTAAGTGAAGCAAATGACAAAACTGTCACAAACCTGTGACCTTGCACAAGAGCTGGTTGGTGCAAACCAGTTCATGGAGCCATTGTCCACTGGGCAATGCTTTCTGCATCCCTAGGCTTGACAATAGCCTTGAGGAAAGATGGTGATTCACTTATTGGAAGATGATAGTATTCATGAGAGTTGCTCCAGATATGCAACGCACCTAGCTATAAGTTATCTCATACAAGCTGTCCATCACATGGGCTTGCTGAGGTCACATCCTGGCAGCACCCAAGCAAACTTGATGTCACTATCAACTGCTATTTGGTTCCACCCAACCAGACTACACATTTAGGAATGACAGCAACAAACATGCACAACATAAAGTCATGAATGCATCCTTGCATGGACACCTTGAATTGAAACACTGCAAGAAGACAGTTCACCTCACAAGATACAATGATGCATCCCAGACATGAAAAGACAGTTACCTGCCTACATATTTGCACTGCCTGAACTCAGCAAATAAATCCACAAAGAATTCTTCTCACACCTTGTTGCCATAGTAATGGATTTGGAAAGAGGGTATCCAACCAGTGGATATTTTGAATCCAGCAGGTATTCCAAGACATACTCCCACATGCAGCATCAAGGCATTCATTCCCAAGACCATCTGCAGTTTGAATGGCCAAGATTCCAGACAAGTCATGACAGTCCCCAGTTTCCAAAGTGCCTACATTGGCTATGGTCAAAGTTCAAACTTGCTGCAAGGGAAAGCACAGTGTGCCATCTCTGGTCAACAAACCCATCATAACAAGAAATCTGCAAAAAAAACCATGAACAAATTCACCATGAAAAAATGCCCATATACACACCTGATTGATACCCCATGTTCTTATCTGCTGGGTGGTGGTCCATGAGGTGACTAGAAATTGGGATCTTCTGTGATCACAATCAAGATCCTGTTATCACCTGCAACAAGGATACTGTAAATGTCAGAGGACACCAGGGTTAGTGAAAGGTGGAGGTAATACACAGATTTTGTTTGCATCTCACCACTGCCACTAGTTCATTGATGACAGATGGCAATATTTTTCCCCTAGGCAGTAATAGCCAGTGCTGAGGTGTTTGCACAGAATCCAAGGCATGTGTAATAGAAAATGTGAAAATGTGACTGAATGAAGAACATAGTGAGCCTCAACATAGGTAGTGATGAACCTTGCCTTGCCCTTGATGAAACACATCAATTGTACATGGCTGGGAAAAAAGGCAACTCGTGCCACCAATCTCCGCAACATCTTCTCTGAGATCCATGCCATTAGACTCACACGGAATGAATGCTCTAATGGAAATATGGAAACCTACCTGATGGGCAAGTGCTCAGTTTCAGAACAACCACAGCATCGCTCAACCTCTTGTTGGTGCATCAACAGGTGGCTCATGTGGCCATGCTAAAACGCGACCGATACGAGGGAACCTCAAGCACCTAGCCAAGCAGATGCTTAGATCTTCCGAAAGGTTCCGGTGGCCGAATGGTGCATATCTATAATGCAATAGTTAGTACAACAGTGAACAATGAACATAAATGCGAAAACGTACACAACAACATATGAAAAAAGGGTAGCACCTTGATCAGTGTGTCGAGATATCGGTTCAGCTATTAGTTATTGTCAGGTGTGATATCGACGTCCCATAGGAAATGAACGGTGCCAGACGACGGTCCTTGCCAACCCGCGGATACAACATCATTTTCATAGAAAATGATCCATAGCTACAAAGTAACACGAGGGATCAGGAAAGTAAACTTCTTTTCCTGACTCTGTATAGGCGTGCGTCACAGTTACTTATGGTGCGGTGACATGCGGAGTCTGCAGAATAGTGGCGCGAGATAGTTGGCAAGCGACGAGCATAACCATATCCAAAACTCACAATGGACCCGTAAAATGATGAGGCAGAGAGAAACTTGTCCCTTCGCCCATTGTCGAGATTCGAGGACCTCATCCAATTCTTGGTGGTCAACCATTTCAGTCAACTGATCGAGGGCACATGGATATGCGAAACTCACGACACCGGTGTAAACAAGCTCTTCAAAATCATCGTGCACAGCATCCTATGATAAACGACTGTGATAAAGTGGTATGTCGTCCCGTTGACTCTCAGGCTGCCATCCACCTCATCAGCACCGTCCCATCGCGAGAATGAAAAAGTTGAACGACTGACCGCAGTGATTAGGTCGAACAAACCCACATTCCAAGCGGGACAAGTTCACGTCCTTGAATTTCAATTGCGCACCCATCAGGTGGTCGTAAAGCCGGAGACACCTGCAAATGCTTCATCACATCCAGGGAGTCATTAAGACGGTATCCACCTCGAACTTCGCGTGCGAGCAACCACACGAGCACACGGGAGTACCGTCGATCTTAGCTCTGAACACGTAGCCAGCTCAGCAAATGCCATGCAACCCCTTGCACAGCGCACGTCTGGAAATCAACAGGTAACACGGCAGAGTGGCAGAGAGGTAGTTCACGATGCTCGGTTCCAGGGTCCCATCCAAAGGCAGGGTTCCTTGTGAACCATAATCGGCGTGAGATTACTGTATGCCGATATACCTTGTACGTGTCGTTGTGCATCACGTGTTCTGGGGTGCTGTTGTAACGGGAACCGGTGGGGGGTAGTTGAAGTTTCGACTGGTGTCCATGCCTGTGGGGTTTAACCATGTCAATGGATCAAGACGAGGAAGGGGTGACACCGGAAGAGCGTACCCATTCACCACCACCGTACGTACTGCGACACTCATCCCTCACTACGACCTCCACCCGTTTCCTTTACCTTTGAGCTTCAGGACAGTGATAGACGGCGAAAAATTCTTACCGGTGAAGGTACTCCGAGCCAGTGTCGACATGGAAAGACACTAGCATGAGTGGTGTTCCTCCGCTGGGAGCAACAAGGTCAGCTTGCGGTGCCTAAGGACTTTGTTAGCACTGACGAACCATAGGTTCCACACACGGGGACCAATTTGACAGCGCCACGATTGAGGACGTGCTGCCATGAGCAAAGGCAATAGTGGTGTCTCCGTTGTCTGAAACGAATCATTCCGTGGCGGTCCTCGACATGTTGTGGTAAAAAGTCAAACCTGGGGCAACGATGGTAACATAAGGTAGAATCCTAGGCTGATTCAGACGTACCAGCATGGTCATCAGCGTTGAAGTTCAAGTACAACTCCAAGTCGAAACTCAAACGAGAGTGGCAAAAAAAGTCACGCTGTATCACGGCCCCATCAAAATTCTGTGCACTCACGTGACGGTTTACGTGCCACGACGTTGACCCAGCGGAGGAAAATACATGCTTGGACTCGCCTCCTGCAAAGTCAACCCCCAGCCAGTTCGTGTGAACACCTTTGTGTCGCACGCGTACGTTTTTTATCTGCTTTCCGTACCCCATTTCTTTCATGATTGTCCTGAAGATCATGCTTGGAGTGGTGGGCGGTGATTAAATGAGTGTCTCAGAACTACGGCGACAAGGTGTGGACATTCATCTCATTGCCCAATAACTCTAGCTTAAACGCCCTTTCTCTTACTCCAGCGACGGTAAAGGTCACTGTTGAAGCCCACAGGCATGGACTCCGACCAAAGCTTTAACATCCATAACACACGGCTTCAACTGTACGGTATATGGCAATGCATACACCATGCTGTATCCAACCAATTGCCAATACGGCAAGCTTTCCCCGGTTAGACATACAAAAACCCTTGTCGGCACCCTCGGGATCCAACATCGCAAATTCCCTCTTCGAGACCTTAGCCTCACCCTGACACTCCGTTGCTTGATCGGTAACTCTGCATCACCACCATGCTGCCGTATCACTTGCTTGGCCACGGAGGGTGTCACGCAAAAGGCTGTGTGGTTGACGGGCTAGTTGCCCAAGTATGTATGTATTCGGGGGATTGATGCGTCGATGCACTACGAATGCCCTTTTCTCGTTTGCGGGTGCGATTATTTCCTTTGTCAGCCCTCGTGTTGCTTTCATACCCATATCCTTGCTGACATGAACATTTTATACTGATATATATTGGTTTAGTGAAAGGTCGATAGGAAACAGGTGGTTCCACCCCGCATTCGTCAAGACCTTCCCTGCACTGCCTTAGGCGCGTTGGGCGAATACGCCTTGACAGAGGTTGCATCCATGACCCCCTGGACATGACGAGGCCACCTCCGACAATGATTTGCATGCAGGCGCTTGACATTCAAACTGTCCAGAACGCAACTTTGTTTGACCTGATCGCTATTGTCAGTGGTTCATGTTTGTTCGGCCTATGCCAAGTGGATCTTGAAACACTCGAATCCTAGTACGTACGAATTCATACCACCACATTTGGTCGTATCGCTGACCGTTTCGTAGCGCACATCGTATGTTTGGCAGGCAAGTACCACGCAAAGGGCCTCTGTACACTAATCTTCCCAAGAGACTTGTCAGGCTGGTGGACGATGATCTCATCCGATGGCCGCAGTTGCTACATATCCCGACCGCCATTCGTCTTAGGGAGGTGTCGGTGTTGGATGTGGCAGGCTGCAAGTACCTCGATCCCAACCAGTCTACAAGTGGCTCTCCCTGCCCCCCTACATCCCGTTCCGTTTGTCACCCATTTGATCCAATGTACCAGTATCTGACAGAATATACGTGTCATGTCTGCGCATGCTTGGGCTTGCCGTGATGAAACTTGTCCATCGTTCTACTGCCGTGATACAAATGGATGAAGCCTATCCCGGGAAGAATCATGTTGCCAAGATACCGAACGACTTCAAAGCTTGGTATGCGATACACGACATATGGGGACACCCCTGCATGGATTTTTCGGACGATTTACAGGCATGGAGGTAGACATCACACCGAAACACGTGGAAAAAAAACGATTCGAATTGACGAATGAGGATGCACTATAGAGACAGGATTTGTGTGTGTGCACACGCGAGTTGTTGTTCCTGGACCCGAAGGGGAC
>JBBPLG010001094.1:0-10383 GCA_038089695.1 Xanthoconium separans | reverse complement strand
TTCATTAGGCAATGGGCGAAACGCTTCCGAGTCAGTGAGATAAGAAAGTGAGATTGACTACACTCAAATGATCCATAAATTGATGCGAGGTTATGCGAGAGTGTCTTACCGTCGGTGTAAAGACAGTATAACATCTATTCGGTGAGAACGAGCAACCAGACAAGACGAGCTGGAAAGACAACTCGCAATAGCGCATTATCTCGTGCCCTGGCGGCGATATGGTCATGATGTCGCACAAGCAAGTCAATTATGTCCAGGCCGATGCCCGGGGTACAAGTTCAAACTCCGACGTCGCACACCCAAGCCATTACTATTGATTTGACTAGCTTCAAGTTGGAAAAGTATCCTCGATGACATCTCCTCACCTCGTGCACGCCGACCATCCGTGGTTGGTATAAATGCATCCATTGATATCAACGAAGATCTCGTTACTTTACAACCAACAGTTCTCGTGGGGACTCATTACCTAGAACATCATGTTACGTCGAGCGCAAGGCACACTCTCGTGATATGATGACATGGCAGAAGGGCATTGGTAAGTTTCGAGCGTCTCGAGTCTTACTTGAGGAAGATCCGCAGTCAATCAAATTTTAGAGCGAACGTACATGAGCCAGCCGCTCTTCAAGGTGAAAATGGATGAGAACACGGTTCAAACACGATGTCAAGTGAGTCCTGGTTTCGTAGCCTTTTCCGAGCCTCCAAGGTTTCTTTATAAAAGTCGAAAGCACTGACTTTTGCGAGCATGACAGCGATCTCGTCTCTGCTCCATGTCCAAAGTCAGGCATGGGAGGTCCAGTATCAAGCTATGAACCCAGCAGTTTGAGTCTCCCCGAAGTCCGTTGGTCACTTTATTCCGTTAGAAATCACTGCAGTCATGACACGTAGGTTTTAGCCAGTAATCCTCGCCTTAGCCTCGCAGCTTGAGCAATGTACAACCTCATTTCCGGCCCAATAAAAGTGACCTGCACTTAGGATCCACGCGTCTCGCAATCCCTCGTAATGTCATTTTGCATGAACTTTTTTTTTCCTTCGTCTATCTGACTCAGCACGTTTAAAGGAGAACAGCCAAGCAACGTCACGGTCAAAATGGAAAGCCTTGTGTTGTTGTCTTTTTCCCACAGTATATCAATCTCGGATTTTCTAGAATCTGGATGGCAGGCAGATATTATTCGCGGTGAAACCAACAGCAAAGTATACACCTACAGCAAGATATGATGGTGACCGCATGAGAGTATACGTTTCCGCCCGCTACCAAGTGCGTCCATCAAATCGGCAGAGATGAACAAGAGACCGAGGGTGGCTCCAAAGGCGGCGCATTGGGCATAACGCCGCTCCGTTTCTCGTACATCCTGTACGAGATGAGAGCAATTTGAACCCCGTCCGACATCGAAGCTAGGACATACTAAGTACGCGCGCTGTTCTGCTTGTGAGCTAGGAAGGTTTGGCCCGAATGGGTGCCCGCCGACTCCTGTCCTTGACTCATCGGTGATCAAACAACCTCCGATTGTGGATGGCATCATAGTTCTAATTCAAATTTTCTGGTCTTCTCGTCCCTGGCCACAATCCGATTTTCCCTGACACCCTCTCGCCCCCGCTCTTGTGTTCCGGGAGGACGTCGCGATCAATTGTCACCCCTTGTCCGAAGGAAATCACGCCGTACCACGTACACGCTGCTCGCACGGCTTCGTTGGCACTATCCTGATTCCTGCCCAAACCTCGCCAACGTGTTCATTGGGAACACGTCACGATGAATTTTCCCTGTTCTCCGAGTCGACGAAGACACGGGAAGGAAATGCGGTACGTACAGTACGCCGTCTCTTTGCTTGTCCAGCGAGCATGCTCTGACCCACAAAGCCAGTGCTACAGACCTCCTAGGACAACGTGAACACAAACACACCGTCTTCGGGGCAAATGCATGTTGGCTCGGACAAGGGAAGCGTAACAAGCACAAGGCACTGCGCTAAACTTTGTTTTCGCCAAGAAGCACGGTCGTTTAAATAGCACACAGTCGCGGAAATATGCATACGTTTTCCACCTGAACCCCCACCGAAATATGTCATGGCAGCCTCCCCCTGACCTGTCCCCCCAGTTTCCAGACTGGTCGAACCGACGGCCATTGCTACAAGGGGCGAGTCGTCCGATCAAAACAGAGACGGCACGCTACGAACCCCTTCGACAGCGCCGGCCGCAGCGTTGTCCGTTTCATCAGCTACGTCGGAACCCGGCCAGTCCCCGTTGACATCCGTGAATACCATCGCGGACATGGCTGCATCCGCGCCGACGTTCGACAGCGAACGTACGCCGAACCCAGTATCGACATGCAAGTGACCATGGATGTCGCGATCGTACAACACGCGTATGTCGATGATGAACCGTGGGCTGACAACATAAATGGCTATGTAAGCGAGTGTGGCCAGGAACAGGGTTGTCGTATTAGTTGCTACGGCGTTGACTTCGAAGCCGAACAAATAAACGAGATGGAAGAAAACATTCCTGGAAATGATGTGGGAATACCATCAGCTTTGTACACATGATAGGTAAGCGACATGCACAGGAGTGATAGGGACATACACAAGGAAATAAAGAACTCCATCCCTCAGTACTAATTGCATGTAGCGGTTGATTTGCCATTGCTTTGTCGCTTTGTACATGGCGACAGATTGTTTCAAAGTTTGGATGAGGGCAAGAAGCTCCAATGCGGCAGCGAGAAACAAACGCGTAGAAATAAAAAACGTCTCCGCCACGAAAGGAAATCCCAGTATTACATAGTTGCAAGATGAAACACTGGGCACTACAATCGTTACTGCGGAAGACAGTCGGACGTTAAGCGGGTGAAGTCGACCATTGTTTCAACACATCCAAGTTACATAGTACATACCTGACGAATGGGTCTTGAAATATAGATAGACCTCCAGAGAGATGGAGCCGATGACTTGCGTGACAAAGATGAATAGAAGCGTCCAAAAGATTGCCCTGGATCGATTCCACAATGCATAAATGCGCAGGATCATAACGACTGTGGTTTGAATCAACATGGCAGAAAATGCGTTCAAAAGACAGGCCAACTTACAATCGGTAGCGGAAAGAAACACTATGAATGACCAAATACCTATTAGATATACTGCAACACCTTTTGGATTATGTAGTCTCCATGTAGCATGGCAATTTCCGGTAAATATATATGCTTACAACTGTTTCACTACTCAGAATCCCTTGGTCATACAAATACTGGAGTACCTACAACTGTTGGAATACCATGATCAAGGACAGGCGAAGAAAATGTGAAGAAACCCACTTCTGGAGGGCCAGGAACAAAGGAACTGCCAGCTGAGAGTGGTTGAGTTGACGAACCTTAAGTTGGGCTTTGGAACATACTGAGTGCGTTGGCCCTTGAAAGGAATGGATCCAAAGTTAGCCGTACTAAGAATATGCTATGATCACAACATAGGCATACACAGCTGCCAAAAGACCCATGTAACGGACCTATTGGAACAGTGAAACTAGTATTCATGGCGCAGAAGGAATGTACACACGAGAATAAATATTGTAGACACCCAAGTCCAGGGTCGGCACTGTGACGTTGTCATGAGCGTCAGTGAAGGCGGGTGATAATGGTGAACCTCTTACCCAAATGTATTCTACCTTTGTAGCTCGTTAGCTGTGAAACGGACATGGAGAAGAAATGGAATACCTCTCTTGACAAAGTAAGAACTGGATTTTCAATGCCACAGTCGTGGTGACCAGGGACTCATATGAACAACCACTCACCATAATCATGCACGACGGCGGCGATGATAACAACTGCATTGGCGTGTTAGATGAATCTTCGATGTAACAGTGACAATACCGGATGCATAGTTGTTTAGAACGAGAAGTTCCAAAGTGGATTCTGGATCAGAGGACATGACTCGGAAATGTGAGGGAAACAGCAAGCAGTAATTGAGAGTGGGGCAGCCTTGAGCAAATTATATGTCGCCAGCTCTCCTTACCTGACTGTTCCGTCTGGATAAAGCAGAAACACCCGATCTACGAACGCCGGATTGAGAACATTGGGTTGTTTCCTTTGTAACCGAGGATAGACCTCTGCTTTCATGGCGTCGGAGGAAGGGCGTGTGTCCAAGACCTGGCTCGAAGTGATATCTCACAGTCTTGTATTCACTAATGATGACTGATGTCAGGGTATATGAATTATCAATAAACTGGTGCGAGGCTATGTGAGCGTAAGATTCTTACGTGCAAAAAACAATGTCGTTATGCCCCAGATTTCGCGATGATTGTGTCTATGGGGTCGTTTTCACATCCTGTGCGAAGCGGAAATGGTCAAGGCACTGATAACGGACGAAAGCGAATTCTTACTAGCGCATCCAAGCTAATATAGATCAATGTCACCATCGACTTACAATGGACATCCAATTATTAACATAATGGGTCGTCGCGGCTCTGTACATAGCAGCGTGCCTGGTTGGAACTCCATCACCAAGTCCTTTCTTCACTCTGGCTCTTTCCTGTCGATATTTTCGACCTCTACAGATACAAGCACAATCTTATCAAGTGGTCCGAGAGTCTTCCAAATATCGTCTCCCCCGTTTCCGCGCTCGTGGCAAACCAACAACAAAGAGAATGGGTCTCTCCTTCATCCTCCTCGTGCGTGCCACCATGCTAAATCCTTGCCGTGTAGCAGCCATTAACATGTCGTACAACGTCACCCTGGGCGTCGACCGGACGAACCCTGATCGTGGGTTCTTCAGCGTCGTCGAGAAGACTGTCTGGCAATATGCCAACGGCGGCACTTGGTCCAATGCCAACGGCATCTGGACCCTCGCCATGGGCGACAGCGGCACGCCCGGCTCCTTCATTTTACGTCGGACGGTGGCGAGCTGATCACTGTTGTCGTCGGTGTGCACACAACTATGTGTTGGTGGTGTGACGTAGTCACTTTAAGCAAGAAGTTGAGGGAGAAGCAGCTCGCCGATTACAGCGTCACGAGCGCGGTGGGCACCAATGTCGAGATCAAATTCGCGATCGACAGCGGTAACAGCCTCCAGGCCGACATCATCATCAGATGAGTGAGTCGATCGTCACTCCTGCATAAACCTTTCATCGAATTGATCTGCGCGACGGGTGTTTTCCGCTACCCAATGAGCCGGATATATGTAAGATTGTTGAACGCGACACTAAGAAACGAAAATGCAGCGAGCTATGCTGGTACCCAAGATTGTGTGAGGGCGTAGACGGTGACCGATGGAGGCAAGTAATCATTGGACGGCCGAAACTCACGTTTCTACGCACCGCCAAAAGGTTGGTGCAAAGTCTCACAAGGGTAGGACCCGTGGTTTTAGCACGTAAGACATGACCTGACAAGAATACAATGCAAACGAACACAAGTACATACTGCGTAACAATGCCAATCCCCTCCGGGGAAAGTGTAGATCGTCGCCAAGAAATATGGTCGTTAGTATGCATGGCCATAGTGTCCAGAAACCTCCGCCGAAATAATAATACACCCCATTGTTCTTGGACCACTTATTCTTGCCAACGTTCTTTCAAGGGTCAAGTCCCTATTCAAACCAGACCCGGGGATGTATGAGCTGAAAGTTCTATATCCCTCGAGCCGTCCACGTCTCAACGTCTGCATCCTGTCGTCCGCCGTCGACGTCCACGAACACCATGGCGGACACGATCACATCCAGAGAGGCGGAAGCCTTGTTGAATCCCGAAATGCAAAAGCGGGTTGATTGTTGGACGTGGGAGAGCAACAAGTGAGCGAGTTATCGAGGCTATGAACATGGCAGGCGAAGCTTGCTGCTTTAGCTTGATCACTGAGCCTGAACCTCTTCGATGGTGACTGCCCTCCACCTCGCGTTGTACCACGACTTTCCCACGACTACTGCCTTACTCAACGAACAATCTCCGAGTCCACATATACCGTACGGGGGTACTTGTACCTAGATCAAATCCTATCACCCCGAAGAGTGCAAGAAAACCATCTGGAACATGCTTTGAAGAATATGTACCGCACGATCAAAAGGTTCAGCGACAGTCAGTGAACACGTTAGCACTGGCAACGTTGAAGTGGAACATTTGACGAGGAGGAAACAGCCTACAGCTTCCTGGGAAGAACAGTCAAGAAGGTCAGTGTTGACGTTTGTACAATTGTTGGAGGCAGTCGACTTCGTGGCTTAGCGAGTTCTCGTCGTTGGAGGCTTTGCGTACATACCGTCACCAGGTGTCGGCCGCCATATTGAGCTGTATTCGGCGTCTCGACGCACAATGCATTGTGTAGCTAGTAAGTGCACTATGATGGGTGGAAAAACAGAAGTGGTAGTACAATTGAACCAGAGCTGATGTGAACTCGTTTGCTGAAAAAAATCTCTGGTGTCTGACAGACGAGTAGTTTACAAAACGTCGAGCACGCGTACATTCGCCAGAACATCACCCAGCGATACGTTCTCCCGAAACTGCACAGTGACCAATGCGTCCGTCGCAACCCGCTTGTAGTCCATCGCACCTCGCCGTCGACCCGTCGCGACCGCCATCAGAATCAGCGCGCCAAACGGCTGTCCAAGGCGCGCGACCAGCCGTCGTGCTCTCGTCTCTCTGCTCGCCGGTTGTATTTCTATGTCGACAGAACGGCGGGACGGCGATTCAGGAAGCGGTGATACATTGTTATCGTCCATGTCGTCGTCACAGATCTCTTCGGTGTCCGATGTCGGCGAGGATGGAGGCACATCGTCGTCCCCAACCGCACCTCCGTGCATGTCTTCGTGTGCCAGAAGCGAATCCAACCATGGGTGAACGAGATACAGAGGCTTCATCCGAGTTAGATCCTGTCTCGTCCTGATTTCCACCATCCCAAATGCAACGGTATTCGCACGATAGACACGACCTGCACCTGCTCGATATCCTATAAAGGAGGGAAGTTCGAAGGCAATGCATGGGAGTGTCATTTGACTCTCAGCGAAGTGAGGTATTGGAAGTTCGTTGAGACGGTCATATAACCTCGAGGCAGTGTCAAGGTCAAATGAAGGAGTATGCATCCCAGTGACCATAGCCTCCATCTCGGAGTTGGGAGTATGTGAAGGGAGGTGCGATGTCGCCGGTTCATTGAACACTGTGATACGAGCTGGTAGACAACTGTTAAAAGCGCTGTGGTCCCCAACCCATGCAAGGTTACTTGCATCTCCAGATCTTGTGATGACATTTGCAATTAGTCGTCCCAGAGAAGCTTCGCGTTCACCGTAAATAACGGGCACGCCAATCGCCGAAAAGATGCCAAGTAATGAATAGGCTGCATCTTCCACACGCGTCGTCTCCCGCGTCGAAGCAAGGCACAATTTCTCTCGAATGCTCCCAAGACCCGGACGAAGCGCCATCAACTGCTGTACAGAAATCCTGGTGACTTCCTCCATCTCTGCTATGATTTCCGGGCACTCTTTGTGGTTTGGGACATCTAGATCACGATAGAGGGTCCAATCTTGAGTGTAAAAACGAATAACCCTGGCCGCAATGTATTCTTGAAGAGTCCAGCCCCGAGTATTCCAAATGCTTCCTGCAAGGGCACCGTGCGGGGATGAAGGGGGAACGCCACGAAGGAATACAACCATCATGGAAGAGTCCTGGTACTGCCTGAATATGGCGACAAGAGATTCTTGAAGCACGGAGTGATCCGTTTTATCGATACAACAAGTATCACTCCAAGCCCAGTTGAACCCGGAATCCTGAACGATCCTGCAAAATGTTTGCAACTTGTCGTGTGTTGGTGATGCTTCTAGGTCATACACTGCTACGTGCACGACGTGCTGGAACAACGGTTCATTGTCTTCCCATTTGTGCGACAGGACGGCATAACGATAATACTGTTGCACTTCTTTCTTGATCCGAGTGTGGTCAATGCGGGTTGTCATCGAGGATATGAGCTCTTTGAAGATTGGGAGGGACTCAAACGCGGACACTTGTTCAGCTTTATTGTGGAGTCGGCCAGTGGCAGTGTTGATGAGCACATGTGGCGAACGACGCAAGGTTCGTTGGATATTTTTGTGGATGATTGCTCGTGTTTTCGATGGGCTAATGTACCTGTCAGCTTGCTCTGTTGAATAATATGTGGGCATTGTCATAACGACAAGGATGCAACCTACGCTGTACAGCTGGGTCACGTGACTCAGTCATCTTCGAGAGCATCGTCTCGAATGCTTTAATCGCATTGTCGTAGTCACCTCCATAGTGTAGAGCTGCATGTTTTAGCTCATATCCACACGGAGAGGATGGATCTAGCACAATCAATAAGATTGACGGGATCTGATAAATGAGGTGCACCTGGTTAGCCTCGTCTAGAGCCTGTCTCCAGGATCCCACTTTCAACGACACCTTGCATTGTTTGATGAGAATAACATTTGGGGAGATGGAAATGAGAGATAATGCAGTGGAATAGTAGGAGATGGCGTCATTGTACCGCTGTGCATCGTTTCTCCGAGAGACTCCAACTTCTTGCATAAACGTTGCCTGAAATCTGAGAGAGTGATGCATAATTGAATGTATTACACAGCATGCGCAGCTACTCACCGAGGGCCCATTCGACATGTTCACCACGCCCACCTGGTTCAATCTTTAGTTCATGGAAACATTTGACTGCATCCTCTGTGCGGCCTGATACATATAATCCTTCACAGAGATGTCGGCGAACCGTGATAGAGAGATCGTCGAATTTCCATCCGGATATCTGTTGCAAAAGGTGAGGTCACATAGCGACACATCTTTTTAAGAATGTCACCAATGAGATCACAGGGAGAGGTGGACTGGCGTAGTCTCGCAATCGCGCTTGTGCACGCTCGAATGACTGTGTTGCACTCTCCCAGTCGTTGCTCTCCATCTGCGAGTTTCCGATCAAAAGATGCATGTATGCCTGTTGAAATTGTCAGTGGCGATATTCGCTGTGTGATAGCATGTTAGACACGTGCCTGAACTGTATAGCATACATCGTTGAGGCGGACCGTAGCTATGAGATCGTCCACGTGCGACAACGCGTCGGGGTGGTCTCCGGCCATGAACACGATGATCGCCTAAAGGAGATGAGTATTATGAGGGCAACGAATTAGAGTGCAAACCTTCATAAGGAGGAGAGAGGTAACGTGAGATGAATGGCTGTACTCGAATGCGATGTCGCATGCCCGATAAGCCTTGTCCCTTTCACCTTTTCCAACGTGGGCTACACTCTTTGCAATGAATCCAATGACGGATGGCTTGATCTTGATAGCCTTGGTACAAATTAACGTCAGTGTCAACGAGCGTGAGAGGGATGAGTACCTCCTCCGCATCTTGGAGCGCTGCGTCCCAGAGTCGGAGACGAGCCCGAACGACAGCTCTCCTAGCAAGTACATCGGAACTGGTACTCTGAGATGCAGTGATTGCTGCAGTCAACAGCCGGTCCACGTCTTCGAGCTGATCGTGCTTCCATGATTCGAGTGTAGCATCATCAATCTCGATGTTAGGTTCCTGAAGAGTAGGGTGTAGATGAGACGATGGCAATATGACAGTGTCGATGGGCTGAGTGGCAGGTTCCTGGGAAGTGATGTATGGAGTAGATAATGGTATGGAATGCTAAGCGGAAAAGTGATCGATCCAGACATACATTGATACGACGAGACATGACACTCACGGTACGAGGTAGAGTTTGGAGGCTAAGTTTCCCGTCCTCGTTACCGATTGCGAGAAACCGGTCATCTGGAGAGAATGCGATAGATTGTATGCCATGAGTGTGCTCGACGAGAGCGAGCCGGGTATGTGTCGCCGTGTCCCAAAATGACACCGTGCAATCAGTCGCAAACGCGATGGACGTTCCACGCTTTGATACGGCAATGCACAAATAGTTGTCGTTACTGGGGACAGGCCATTCTGCGACCAGGGACCTGCTAAACGCGTCGTATTCCCGGATTGTGCTCTTGGACATGCAAATGATACGGTGGTTGAACCAGATGAGACCTTTATTGTGGTATAGGGTTACTTCCACATTTATCTCGACCAGCAAGTGGCCATTCGCGCTGTCGTAGACGCGGAGAGAATCATAGCTGCTGGCTGCGATGCTGTTAAGTTGGTGATTTCGGGGTTACCGATCAACTCCGATGAAACTCCGGAGTGCCGGAGTTTCGTAGTGAACCTTTGGCGAAGACGATTCGGTTTGGAACGTCACGCCCTTACTGGGAGTTCTTAGTAGGTTCGGGGTTACGGAGTTCGGGGATCGGAGTTTGGAGATGTAGAGTCGGGGAGAGGGACTTCACGTTGCAAGCAACGAAGTCGAGTAGCGAGGTCAGAGGAGAGTCAGAGACTCAAGCGGAGTTGTTGAATGAACTAAGTTGATATTCGAACTGAAGTCCGAAGGTACAGAGTACG
>JBBPLG010001093.1:0-10384 GCA_038089695.1 Xanthoconium separans | reverse complement strand
GGGTCGGAAGGGTCCAGACAGGGCGTGAGTGTGCCGAACAAGCGAATGCGCTCGCTGATGGGTTGGAAAAAGTCCAGGCGCGATGGGGATGCATTGAACAAGTGAACATGTTCATTGATGGGTTGGGAGGAGTCCAAGGTGGAGGTGGGTCAAACGAGCAAGTACCCTTGTTGATGGGTTGGAAGGGGTCCAGGCGGGTTGGGAGAAGTCCAGACAGGGCAGGGATGTGTCAAACAAGCGAGCCTACTCGTTGACAGGTCAGTGGGGGTCCAAGGTGGTGGAGGCGCGCCAAACGAGCGAACATGCCAGTTAACAGGTCGAAAGGGATCCAGGAAGGGCGCAGGTCCGCCGAACAAATGAACTTGCTCATTGATGGGTGGAAGGTGGTGGTGGGTCCAACAAGCAATCACACTCTTTCACGGGCCAAAAGGGGTCCAGGCGTGGTAGTGGTAGAATGAGCCAGTGCACTTGTTGACGGGGTGGAGGTGAGCTATTGGGCTCGTCGAGGCCTCAGTACTGGTCCAAAAGGGGGGGTACATTGAATGAGTCGTTGTGCTCATCGGAGGGTGGTGTCATGTCGAGTGCACCATTGTCCAGATGGGCTGTGTGGTAAAGCAACATGGAAAAAAAAAATCCCAAGTCCGCTGCTGTTGGGCTCTGGAAACATAGTCATATACAACATACTTGCCTATATAGTACATGGACTAGTGGTCTAATGGTTAATGCATGTATTATTTCCATTTTGGTACATAAGTGTGCTACTCACGAGTTCAATTCCGGGTGCTCCCACATTATTTCACAATATTGTGGAACCGTATTGCTATGGGCTATCCTATGTAGTACAAACGTTGTGGTTATAGTACTGCTATTTACTATGTCATACTACAGTGACAACATCTACTTCCCATTTAACTACATGGTACTATGTGGGACTACCGACAGAATCCGTTTTTCCTGATGAAAGCTACAAAAAAAAGCGCGGTGAAACATACAACCGTCTGAGCGACGTACACTCGATCGCCAAGTGCGCAATGTGCTCTGCAGCAGAAAGATATCCTCTCCGCCAACACTCGCCCACTAGCCGAATGCGAAGGGTGTAGTGGAGGGTAAGATCCATGTCTCAGCGCTGGGTTAGCATATGTCGCTTCCGAAAGCCGATGCCAAAAGGGTATTATGTACCGATGACGCAATGTGTTGGACTACTTAGGGGCTTTTGCTCTCGCCCTTCCCTCTCCCCCCAAGTTTACCATGGATACCCAACCCAATAAGGTTGACATATACCTGCCCATCGATACCAAATGGATTCACGCCCTCTCCATCCCACACACAGACATCAGAAGACTTACTTCTCGTCCGCTCAAGTGGCTTCGATTCGTCGTATTCGCTGTGTGCGGTGCCAAGGGTCACCTCTCAATGCCTGGAGGCGGCATCGCTGACTACGCGAATGTCTTGCTCGATGACTTGGAAGACACATATTATTATATACCCGACGGTCAGTTTGCACTCCCTGCTCTGATTTCCAATGCCTCCTGACGACACATCGAGATAGGAACATACCACTTCGTGGATTTGGAAGGACTGGCTGACAAGCCACCGGCTGAAGTTGCCTCAGTTGGTACACGAGAGAATTTCCGCCATGCGGTTCAGCAGCGTGATCAGCAATGTGTTTTCACACAGAGTGTACGCGCGCAGGCAGCGCATATCATCCCGAGGAGCAAGGGTGATGCGGTAAGTTCACCTGACTGTGCTGTGTCCTGGGCGATGCTTATATTTTTGTTAGTACATTACCTTTGTTGTTCGAGATCGCTTCGAGCTCTATCATGAGCAACTGCCATTCACTCGTGACAGGAATGTGTATATTGATTGGGCCGAGAACGGGATGTTTCTACGCTCAGACGTGCATGATAGTTTTGGCCAAGGGAAGATCGCATTCCTCAAGGTATGCCTGGCATCAAACACTTCCTCTCTCCTGATGTCTGTCACCTTTAGACACCGAACTTTGCGATGCTACCTGGCGATGTGCCATTAAGCGGGGAACATGAAGGCCCTCTACAGATCGGACAACGCTACAGTTGCTGGTTGATCCTGCGCTGGGTGGAGAGCGCAGTTTTGTTCCTCAATCGGATGCTCCACTCGGTTGGAGCAACCGACAACACTCTCCACCGGCTATCCTGCTAGACTATGCATATGGCGCTGCCGTCGTCAAGCTATGGGGAACGGGTCATCTACTCGCCAAGCTAAAGGACTGGAACAAACGTAACTATCGGCCCACTCTCACACAAAAACTACACTACACGCCTGAAAGCGAAGAATCTGAACCTGAATCAAGTGATCCGAGCGACTCCAGTATCTATGACCCCACTTGGAAACCGAGCCAACAGAAACAAAGAAAGAAATCCTTGTGGGGCACATCACTGGAAGATGAACTGCTGGAAGCAACGAGTCCAGGCAATGGATTAGGGATTCTACTACAGGGATAGACTCGGACTTGTACTTGCCTGGTAGACATAGAAGGCTTTAGGTTATTAGTATGTTGGGGTGTTGTGTTGGTTTTCTTAGTACTTGGATGTCATTATAGCTACACCCGCTCTTAATTGAAAGCTCCCTAGGCCGTTGAAAGTGGTACCTTCACAAGCCCCATCTTATTGCGACCAGAAAAGCTTCATACACTGCACTCAAAGTAAACGCTGCTCCACGACCGACATTCAAAAATCCAAATTATCGATAGCACGGATATACCCCCGGTCAGCACATGCTTCCGAGTCTGAGTCAGATGCGAACAACACGCAAGAACTCCGAGCCGCATGGATGACTTTGTCCGTGACCCCATCCAACGGTCTTGAGCCACATCTCCTAACCAACCCAATCGCTGACGCCAGCAATGGTCTAATCCACAGGTGCGACCAATGGAGTTAGTGAAGAAGGCAACAAGGGCTGTCATGGATTCCGCTTCGATGAACGAGTCGACGACATGGATCTGAAGCAATGTTGGCAACGTCCATCCGAGGCTGGCCGCTGATGGAGGGATCTCGGTATAGCCGCGAGTGTCGATAGCGAAGCCAATCCGGGTTGATTTCGGTCGTGCACGCAGAAACTCTGCTAGTTCATTGGGAGTGATACCACTGCGTGAATTCCCAGCAGGAATTGATTTCAAACTTTCAACTCTGGCCATGCCGACGTCAACCTGAACAGTTCCATGTCAGGTCCGCCTGGGGCTCGCGATTGATTTGGATCCAACGCAGATGGCCGAATGCCATACATGGCTCCAAGTCTTTCATACGGTGTACATGCCGGTTTCCTAGGGGAAGGTACTGTTCGCCGTAGTTCCACCTTCGATCGAGCCGCAGGATCTCGATGGTGTGCCCCATACCAGATATCTGAACTTTGCTGAAGGACGTGGCGAAGTCCCTCTTTGGAGGATCCACGTTTGATTTCGACAGCAAACATGGTAATGGCAGGCAGTCTGGTGTGAAAGAGGAACTGAGAAAGTGAGGACAAAGATCCCGAGATATTTGCAACTCGCGCAAGTCGGAGAAGAAAAGAGGTAACGACTCGAGCAGAGTAAAGCTAGTTCGATCAATGCAGGCATGCGAGACAGATGGGAAAGACTGGTTACAGGCGAACTTGAGAGGACTCGACAATCTGGAGGTTCTGCCACTCGCATAGAAAACTGGAGTCTGTGGGGAAGCGTCTTGAGATGGTCAACCTCGCTAGACTTGGGGAGGTCTTGGGCAACGACTCGAGATAATTCCCGAACGAATGTGAATGAGGACGGGAAAGGAAAGAACAACTGTGAGGACTATGGCCCGAAGGGCCATAGTCCGTGATTTGTGTGCGAAGAGGGACACCTCGGGCCATCCATCCACTTACCCGTCCGTCTGACACCCCTCTCCGAGGATCAGGGTCAGGCGGCTGCGTTGCAACCTGCGGTGCGGGCAGAGGTGAGTAGGGGAGCAGGGGGCTGTGCGGTTTCGAGCCTGCGGGGGCTCTCGTCAGGGGGGCTTGACCGCTACCGCTACCTTTCTGAGTCCGTTTAGGGTACCAGCTACCAATCTTACGCCTCTTCGAGGGAGTTGGCCGATCCACGAAGTGGCCCGTAGCGACGGGGGCGCGACCCTCGATTGGATCGGTCGCGATGTGGGTAGATCGAGTGGGGGGAGGGAGCCTACTTCCTCTCGGCGGGAAGCCTAGTATACCTGGTGGGCGCGAGGGCCAGGCACGGCCGGCAAAACCCACAAATTGCTCTAGCACCAGGATCCCTTTCGGGATTCCCAATGTGCTTTCTTTTTTTTTGGACGAGCAATGTTATTATGTAGCAACTGCCTAGACTAGTTCTACATAATACTCTATGGCGGCTGTCAGTGACTGCCGGTCCGAGGGAAAATGCATTTATGCACAACCTACGATGTGTAGGAGTATGGGACTCGGTGTTCTGCTGGTGCCTCATTCTAGTTAGAGGGCCAGTCCAATACCCACTAAAACCTCAGGGTTTGTGACCCAATTTGGTGGTAGATGTGGGTCCATTAGGGGTGGTCTCCAGGTGAGACGGATGAGTTCGGCTTGGTAGGTTTTATTTGGTGTGTTGGCGAGTCTTCGGTCTATGGTGAGACGTGTATTCAGTTTTGTTAACCACCTATTTTGGATTTCTGGTTTCGAGTGGTGGTGTTCGGCGATGACTCTTCCGCAACGGAGAGCCCAGACAAGGTGGAATGATTCGGTGAGGACTCGGAGGATTCGCATCAGTCGGTAAACTTGCCTTTTTTTCCAAGTTCTTGGGTTGTTGGTTGGCGTCAGGTGTGGGGTTGAGGCATCCCACACCGAGTAGGAGGCCGAGGGTAGGTTATTGCCAGGCTGGGAGCGAGTTGGGCCATATATGCTGAGTGGCTGCCCAGATGGTGGTTCATTCTATGCTTGGGCATGTGGTTAGGATGTGGTCTAGTGATTCTATGGGTGCGTTACATTGCGAGCATTTCGCTCGATACTCGTAGTTGGTTATGTTTAACCAGAATTTCCTCATCCGTAGGGATTCATGCATCGCGCCGTATAGGAAGGTTTGGTTTGGTTTGCGGATATCTGGGTGGCGGATCGAATTCCAGATGGTGGCGTCCGTTTCAAGATTGGTCGTCGTGTGGTGGATGGCGTCTCTCACCATTGTAAGGTTTCTGGCTGTCGAGTTGGTGTATTGGCCAGCGTGCTTTCTCACTGCCATGCGGTCCCCACGGTGACTCGTATCATCGTGGGATCGCTCCTCGCCATCCTGAAAGATTCGATAAGCGACACAAAAGTAAAAGTGTGCCAGCCTGATCATCTGCGCCAAATGATAGTTCGCGGACATTCGGAAAGAGTGTTTCTGTCATGGGAGGTTTTGAGAGCATTTTGAGCAATTATTGATCAAGTCCATCGGAGCTATATATCGTTCGGATGTGAGGTGTGCGGCTGTAGAGGAAATTCCACTCGGTCGGTGTAAGTGATCTGTGGAATGAATAGTAATGATTGTCCTTTGAGAGAAAAATGTTTATCAACTACTAGAACCAACCTACGAATGAACCTTTGTCTATCTCTTCGATTTCGTGAAGTGTCAATGCCCCAAAGTGCTCCAGAGTATGGCCATCCCCTGGGCCGGTTCATTGAATGCGCGACATGTTCTGGCCAGCGCCGCGAGATCTCTCCGTTCCCGCTCGCAGTGTTGAAAAGAGTTCTTGTATCTCAAGTGCGCGGTGCATTGATTGATGGTTGCTAAGAAGAGGTCTCCGTAGGACATTCCCCCCTTGCATGAAGTAGCACTTGGTAACAATGGAGCTAATTAGCATCGACAATCAGAATCAGATATACAATAAACACGGCCTGATGGCGTAGTTGGTTATCGCATCTGTCTAACACACAGAAGGTCTCCTGTTCGAGCCAGGGTCAGGTCATCTTTTTTTTCCTTACTGGTACCAGCAGTATTATCGAAAGTTTGAGCAGGAAGACAAGGGTACATGCTACACTTTATGGTACACACAACACAGGACCGAACGACGTGTGCACTTGATCCAGATAAAGTAGGAGCAGCGCTAAATAGACAAGGGAGAAGGTGGTTCCCGTACGAGGGTATAAACCCGTTCAATTTCAGTCCCATTCAAAACGCCGTCGTCGAATCGACCTCGATGGTCGGCACGATCGACGCGATGAACTTGAGGAAGACGACGAGATAAAAGTCCACACGCATACCTTCGACTTCCTCGTCTTCGCCCCCCGCAACTGCATTCTTGTCGTCCTTGCTCGACTTGCGTCCGAATCCCCACTTTCTCTTGCCTTCTTTCCCGTCCTTGCCATCCTTCTTGCGCGCCGCGAGTTGTTCTTCGACGACGCCGGCATTCATCCGTTCGATGACTTTCTTCATAACACTTGCGTGTTTGCATGGATGGACGGAGGCTGCTTGGAGGGTGGCTGAGTGCGGGAATGCCTCGATGGTGACTGTCTTGAGAGCGTGATCGGCCGAGACATCCTGGAAGATCTGAGATGGTGTGAGAGGCGTGCGATTCTACAATACCAAAAGATGTCAGCGTGCGGCTTCTTTCCCGAATTATGGGCAAGGTCATGATATACCTCATCGTAGCCAATCAGCCAGATCCGCGGGGTCTGATAGTACTTGTCGTATGTGATCATCACATCGTAGGTCCGCACTTGTAGTAGATTGCCTTTCGCAACCTCGATCTGGCTGAAGTAAAGGTCAGGACGGAGTTGAAAGCACAACGGTAACGTATAAAGTGAACTTGCCTCGCATCGATAACACCTCCGACCGCCTTGGCAGTCGCCTCGTCCTCCCCCTCTTCCAAATCCTCCTCTTCCATATCCGGGATGTCATCCAGATCAGGCGTCTCACTGATCGTCGCGCCGGCTGTCGAACTGATGGATACGTTCCCCATCGCGCTCGCAAGCTCATGCTCCCCATCTCCATCCAAATCTGGGATGTCGTCGATCACCCCCGGATTCGCCGCCGAATCGACGGTCGGTTTCCGGCCGGCGTGCGTCTCGACCCAGTCATCCGCTGCACCGCCGGACGCGTCCCCAAAGTTGAGTAGGCGTTCAGCGTCTTCGTCGGCGTCGGTGTAGGCGAGCGAGGTAGCTCGACGGAGGCAGGGTACGCCGCGAGTAACGAGGTATTGCTTGTCGACAGGGAGGTAATCACGGGCTTTGGACGCGTCCCCACGTTCCCTGATCGCGGTGTCAGTCCATCAAGGAATCATAGAGAAAGGAGAGGCCCACCATGTCCAGACGGGGAACTTGTACGAGAGGAAATCGCCTGCAGCGACGAACTCCTCTGGTCGTCATGTCAAATTCGAGAGGAACGGCGTGCGAGTGAGACAAAGAGGCACACCTGGTGTTATCCTACCATGTTCCTTGAACTTGCTTTCCTTGAGCACCTGTCAGATATGGTCAGTAGGGAATGGATGCAGAGATACCGGTCAACACACGGGGCTGAGGTAGTCGCGCACGGCCCAATATTGTTGCTGGGGGATGTCATTGGTACATTTCAGATCATATTGTAGTACACTTGCCTGAATTGCGTGCATTTCGTGTGTAGATAGAGATAGAGGAGAATGGATCGAGTTCAAGGAAGACAGCCCTTGAAACGGCGCCACAATCAGACCCTACCCCAATCGATCTCACCTAATCAGGAAACTGGCACGTGGCACGTGGCAAGTGAGTATCCTTAGGACCTCACACTGCTTTGAAGGTTCAAAAAATCATAAAAGGCATGAATGGTGACAGTTAGTTTGAATTGTACATGGCAAGGTGCAAGGCTCTTATAACTTCCTTAGTACCAACTTGAGCATTACTTAAAGAAGAGCAGCCTGGAATCGGCATGTTCACGCCTTCGGACGCGTACGCAAACATTCCAGTGGATCTTGGTACTTAATATTTTCGATCTGGTACTGTGAATGATTTAGTTCATTTCCATTGAAATTGCGCCGGTCCACTGTCAGATCGGCGTTGATGCATCGCATCGTTGATGAACGGACACCTACTCCGAAACTATAAAAAGCACATACCTAGGTAATCTAGGGTATATAGATCAAGACACCCCTACTCCTTCGCACTCGATGCCTGCTTTTCATTTTTTCGTTTCTTCTTTTCCTTTCCACCTCCTGGTAGCGGCTCATCAGTGACTTCGTCCTTTTCTTCCCTCTTACGCTTCTTCTTTCCACTCGACGGCTCCTTGGAAGGGACGGAATCTTTTACCTTGGAATCCTTCTTCGTCTTTTTGCGACCGCTGTCTGCCACAGCGACATCTCCATCCCTCACGCCTTCACCTTCACTACCTCTTTTCCGTTTCTTTTTCTCAGGTTCCTCGCTTTGCAAGGGCGTGTTCACGGATTCCGCCAGCGGTACAGCAGGTTCGTCCAACGCCTTCTCGGATTTACGCTTCTTCTTGCCCCCCTTCGTTTCCTTGATCTCTCCCTGCGGCTCCGGGTCGCCCTTGGCAGCATCTGCTTCAGGAACCTTATCCTTCGACTTTTTTTTCTTTCTTTCCTTCAAACCAACCACCTTCTCCTGTTCATCAGCCTGTATCGTGGTATCGACAGCGACAGGCGTTTCGCTGGTATTTTTCCCACCCTTGTTCTCCACTTCCGTATTCACAGCCGTCCTGGGGTTGCTCGTAGACGGATCGCCCTTTTTCTTTTTCTGCTTCTTTTTTGATCCCTCATTCCGTCCCTGTTCTTGAGCCTCCGCGTTCGACTGTTTTGTCACAGGGTTTTGTTCGTCCTCGTCCTTCTTTCTTTTCTTCTCTTTCTTCTTCGTCGGACCCGCAGCCTCGCTGGTGGATGGTTGGGATGGTTTAGACGTATTCTCCACCACAGCAGATTCGTTCTCCTGCACGTTCGCTCAGTCAAACCATCACCGCAAATACATATACACGATGTACCTTTATGCCAGTCTCTTTCAATTTCAATTTCGATTCCGACTCCGACTTCGACTTGCGAGCCTTGCTCTTCCTCTTTGTAAGTGGTTCAGAAGGCGGAGGACCGGCCCCGTCCACTTTGTTTTCGTTTTTGGCGAGCGATGGCGTCGATGGCGACTTGGCAGCCTTTTCGGTTTTGTTTTCGGGCGACCCGTCGGCAGGCAGGGTCACGGGAGACATGCGTTGAGGCGTACCGAGAGGCGTGTCATTCGCGCCGGTCGCTTCGTTGCGTGGTCGTCCTCGTCCTCCGCCTTGGTATCCTCCCCGACCTGGATGACCGCCCCTCACGTTCCCCCTTCCTCTTCCGGGCACACCACCTCGACCAGCCTGACCTGCGGGCGGGTTCCCATTGGCATGACCCTATTCACCGTCAGACATGCAAGTCCAATTTCAAAAAAGGAGGGAAGACAAAACGATGTAAAACGAACAACGAACACGACCCACGCCAAAAAGATCCAAGAAAAACGCACGTTTTTCGGCCCCGTATACAGACTCTTTTCGTACTTTTCTGCTTCGGTGATACACGACGTATGCGACTTGTACTCGGCGGGGGTCTTGAACGTGACGGAGCAGTCGATACAGTCGAAACTAGCGTAACAGCGACCGTGGTGTTGGTCCAGTTTGGGTTTTTTGACCACGTCGCCGCAGGCTGTTGGTGTTGCCCCAGTAGCGTTGGGTGGAGTGGGAGGCCCGTGAGCGGCGACAGAGTTGGTAAACGGAGGTGCTCACCTTGACATCTGGATGGGACGTGCACGCGATCGGGAAATACGATCAGGTGTATTTGGGTCACGGAATAAATCAACGCACTGAAATGAAACCATTGGGTGCGGTGTTGAAAATACAAGTCGTACAAAATATCGAGTACAATCGGCCCACGCGACCTCGGTGCTTACCCCCGAGGTTTGGATTAAGTCCTGTGAGCGTCTTCAAAAGTTTTGATGTTGAGGATGAGGGACAGCGGTAAAACGGGTCAACAGGCATGATCGAGTCACGTGACTGAAAGTGATCAGTCCTTCGGAACTTGCCAGTGTACCGCTCGAGCGAGAGGTAACACGGAACGAAGAACACAAAGGGGACAGGGTAAGTTCCCCTGCTATGAGTGACTGATTATCTACACAGTCGAACACCCTTTATATATGGACGGGATAAAAATGAGTGTCGGTACATATTCGAGTTCGCCGATGGCAATCACCAGACATCGACGGCATGTCGCAAATTTGTAAACCCCCATCGTAACGCAGCCGAGTTTTCATTGCCTAAAAATGGCAGGACCACCCCCATCATGCATTTTAATTGCATTAGCATCGGCATTATACTTAACTGCATTACGACTGCATTACGATGCCGTGATATTTAGATTTTGGGCCAACAAAAATCAATTGTACCTTAAAAGCCATTGTAACGCGGGTCAATTATTTGTCAATGCACCTTAAGTTC
>JBBPLG010001091.1:0-10402 GCA_038089695.1 Xanthoconium separans | reverse complement strand
AGGGTGAATACGTGTCACCTGTGGAGCAGCCGAAGGTGGGCGTGACAGTGGATCCACTGGGAAGGGGGGAGTGGCGGGGTAGTTGGAGGGAACAGGGGAGTCATCAAGGAGAGCAAGGGCGGTTGAAACGCAGAGAATAGTGGTGAATGACTTGGACTGTTTGATGGCACGGGGGCGTGGTGCACAGCGAGGGTGACAACTTCATTGGTAGGCACGAGTGAAGGTTGTCGGGATGTTGCTGGATGTACAGGCGGTTCAGTAGGCGCAAGTGAGGATCGACGGGATGTTGATGAGCCTACAAACAAATCTGAGGTGCAAGGGACAGGTGGTAAGGCATGCTCAGTAGGTGTGAGTGAAGGTTGCCGGGATGTTGATGAGCGTACAGGCGGTTCAGTAGGTGCGAGTGAGGATTGGCGGGATGTTGATGAGCGTACAGGCAAATCTGAAGTGCAAGGGATGGGTGGCAAGGCACGCAAGGAAGTGGGAGGGCAGCTCAGTGCAGCACTAGCGACCGTCTGGGTAGCTTTGCCAGAGCAGTCTCGCTGTGAGAGTGCATCAGCCACTGACGCCTGGCCAGTTTTTTCGGGTTTTGAGCGGATCCCCAGAGTCTTGCGCACATCATCAGAGTCGGCGTAAGTGGGTCTCCGTCGAGGGCGTAGGCGAGTTGGGGTCTCTAAAACCGGTGTAGGACTTCGATGGCGACCACCTCTGATCTGCTGGACCATATACTGGGTGGGCTTGACGTGGGCAGCTGACACGTCATCACTGTCAGCCATGCTGGGAAGTCTGGCATAAGATTAGTGAGATCGTGAAATCACATGGGCAGGACCTCACCTAGCCTGATCACAAGGAGGTAGGCTTGTCAGGGATGTCGACGGGGATGGGATGCTAGAGATGCGTAGAAACCAAGGGTGCAGGACTTTGGAAGAGATGAGGTGAATACCTGGAGCTTTGCAGAGCACACAGACGTGCAGAAGAAAAGGGAGAGGAAGCGTATGTCCAAGGCCATCTGGTGTTTTAATCATCAAGGTACTATGGCAGAGAACTCAAAGCTAGATCTGGCATAGCCAGCAAATGGATAGATGAGATCTGGAGGAAACAACGGGCGGGTGGTTAAAATAAGATGGAAGCACATCAATACACAAAAGTTTTTAAAAGAGAACTTACCTGTCCGGGTGCACAGGCCAAGTGGCATCGTGGAGTCCATGAGATTCACGAGGAGTTTTGCAAGTCGACATGACCACTTACGGAATAGCCAATCGCAGTTGAAATAACAGTCCTGCTGAATCAGTACCCATCGCTTGTGACCAATCACCGTCTGAATAATGGTCCTACTGAACATCAGCATGACGTATTTGCAGCCCATTTCTCGACCAAGGAGGAGTCCTTACACCTTGGACATGAGTGATTATTCATTCAATAGCCTACTTGTGGGTTTGGGGATGAATTGGTGCGAACAATGAGTGATTTGTCTCGAATACCTACAAGTTAAGTCGTGACTCAACCACAGAGTATGCTACCTAAATGGGATCTACTACTCGGCTTATTTGAAACACATCATGGGAAGGCGGGTGAAATATCACACTCTGGCTGAAAAACAGACTGCCCGTCGACAGCAGAAGCAAACACACAATGCTTCATCCCGGTACGAGTTTTCACGATTCAAAAGTTAAGAGTCTCATTCCACAGATTTTACGACAGCGGAAAGACTACACGGTCTAAACAGAACCATAGAGCATACAAGAAACGACGGGCGAGTGACTCAAATGCCTGCCGGGAGCGATCACCTTCCCTTTCCCCCATTTTCTTGCCCAACGATCTCCTGGAGTTAGCAGGAAAACCGTTGCCCTGTTTGCCCACTTTCTCAGAGGCGCTAAGAGGAGGGGAAAGCGTGGATGAGTCCCTCCTTATAGCTTGGAATCACGACCCCCCTTACCATCATGCTGAACCTGATGAGGAAGAAGCCTATTCTACTGGGGCGCTGGTGGATGCTCTCCTGGGTCACAATCTCAGGGTGGAACGCAAGTCGAGACAGGTTCGGGCAGCAAGATGCTGGAGAGGTGAAACGAATAGCGTGTTGGATGAATTGGACGAGTTCATTCTTGCTGAACTTGATCGATGGCCACACTACAAGGCTCAGGCTTCAGACTGTCCCCCTGGGCGTCACAAGGAGGTAGCGAATGCACTGCTATTTTGGCATGCATATGTATTGCGTTTACGATACTTGGAAGGTCAAGCATTGGAAAATGGGGATGTATCGTATCTAGACAGCGGTTACTAGCATATACAGGAACTGGCGAAACACAGGTATATCTGTTTCATGAAGCGCAGTCGAATCAAAACCCCTAAAAACTGACATCATGGTCGCCAGAACCCAGATCCCACAGTCAAACCCATTCGTTTGCAAAGGCTGCATCTGGGGTAACAGGGACACCGTATTGAGTGAGAACAATGAGAGGACTAAGCAGCAGAAATGACGTTACCACAAGAGGACGTGCAACCCAACCAGTTAAATCAATCCCAGGGTCATAAACATGCTCACAAGCAAGTGATACAAGGCATTGAATCAGCCTCGCAATGTCCTGCTGACTTGTTCAGCAAAGTTGACCGGAGATGTTGGAAAACATACCACTACATCAGCGTTCCACGCACGTTGCCCCAAGTGCCCAAAGCTATCAAATAATAGAAGTTCTTTGCGTGCGACGCAGATCACACAGAGGACCCAATGACCTCCGCCAGATGATCGGTGGATAGGTATGATCCATGTGTCCTTCCTCCAGAATTGGGTGCGTGACATGGTGCACCAGAGCCGTTCGTCAGTTGGTGACTGACGGAAGAAGGGAAGGTCGTATGTCAAGAAAATAGCGTAACGGTCGGCGGAAGAGGGGCTGGTTTTCGAGAGTAATATAGCAATACATCCATTGATGGATGTGTCGTTGATACAGGCGGTCGGTGACTCGAGCATCGCGATGTCACTGGATTTGAAAACTACTGATTGGAATCGATCTAGTGCTGGTCTAACCGAGCTTGATACCGAGGGTGTAGTATGGTTGGCGATGGGTGAAGGTAGGGTGGGATCGAGGGTGAGATTCTGTAATCTGTGAGTTTGAAGCCAGGATTGACAGCGCGGATCTGTACCTGAGGAAACTCCCAAATAATTGGAATTGACGGAGAGAGGGATGATGCCTGCGGATCCATGTCTTCGACATCTTCCTGTGAAATTGCAGGATCCTCTGCGAAGTAGTCCTCAAGCACAACATTGCGGTCCAAAGCTTGCTCAACTGCGTCAAGTTCCTCGGCTTCCTCGGCCCCAAATTCAAGTGGCCATACGTCTTCCTCTTCTGGGACGTGTGACGGTGCTTCTAATACCACTGGACTCACCCAAGAAAGCGAGATCGAGGGAGATGTACCAGAAAGTGATTCTGCAAGGGAAACTGCTTCTTTTTCCTGGCTCTCGAAGCGTAGCGCAGACGTGAGTGGCGAGGTCCAGCGTGAACGAAGGCGGAGTAATTGGCTGCGGTGGTGTTGAAGAGACAATGAGAGAATCTCGTCTATACCCTGTCAGTTCTGCAAAGAGAAGAGAAGACAGTAAACTGACTCCCAGGGGTTCGCAAGGCTAGCTCCACAGCTGCAAGTTCAGTACCATACCAGCGGCACAGGTTATCGGACTCCATGCCCAAGCGGCGACGTTCTTCTACGCACCGATCTCGCTTGAGTAATCCGCGGATCCCCTGGTGAACGTTTTGGTCTTCGAGCCAAAGGGGTACTTGATCATCCGCTGGCTTGATCCAGACATCCTCCATCAAAGACTGGTCAGTGCTCAGCTCGGCGAGCTTAGTGGAGAGGGGACAAGGAAGGGGGATTAACCAGGAAGGATCGTACAGCGCCTTGAGTTCACCACAATATGCGTTGAACTTGCGGATGGCGTTCATCAGGGCTGGCTGGCGTTTGGCGATTGCCTTTCGAGTCTGCTGGTGGAGCTTTGTTCCTGACGAAGTCATCAATGTGAGAGTGCTAAAATAAGTCAGTGCTTACCAAGTGGCTTTTGACCGCCTCCAACCGCCTGATCCAATTTATCCCACTCGAAGAAGGAGCCGATTGCACGTTTTCGGATGTTAATCTTGAGATCGCGTGCCAAAAGGAGAACTCGAACGAACTCGAATGGTATCCCTTCTAGTTCAGGAAATATATCCTGAACGTTCAGGGAAGCATAGAGGGAGTCCACCTTGCTCATCAGCCGTGTGTGCATGCGTTCCAATCCAGTGAGGACATCTAACGCATCACTCATGCTGGATATCTTCTCAACAGCCTCTCTGGCAACCTGTATAGCGCGTTCAGTGGCAGAGAGGTCAGCCTGCAGCGTAAGGACAGCGTCAAGCTCCTTCTTCAAACGGTTGGGAGCATCTGACATGTCATACATGAGATACCGAATGCAGTGCTTCACAAAAGGCTACATACGGGATCGAACCGACAACTGTGCCTGTTTTTGGTCAGACCACTGCTTCTCGAGCTCTTGGGGGCTGTATCGGCTTTCTTCAATCTGCGTGCGTGCAGTATCCTCGTGGCCACGGAGATTACGCCGAAGACGCCGATTGATCCAGTCACCAAGATCATCGCGCATCTCTTTACCAACTGCAGCGGCCTGACGGTCAATTAACCAAATTCGGCGGTGACGCTATTAACAGATTACACGTTATGTGGTATCATTTTTGGTATCATTGGCGTACCGATGAGGAACGCTCAATGGTGATCAACTTGATGAGCCTAGACCAGAGACGCTCTGTGCCTTCGCCATCCGAAAGCCCTAAGCCGACTGCCATCCGGGGGTTGAACACGAGCTGGCAGGCCCACTCGTGACCATAAGCGTGCATAACCGAGGTTGCAAAACGAATCCTTTTGAGGATTGAGGGGTCAAGGATCTCGTACTAGGTACCAAGTGAGATAAAATCGTGGAAGTAGAGGAAACACACCTTGGATAACGTCCTGTGAAGGACGCAGCCAATATCATACAGGATGACAACAGTGGCTTCGGGTGGAAGTAGTGAAAACAAGTGGGAGATCAGGGCAATCGCGTACTTCTGTTGTTCTCCTGGTGAGTCGATGTTAGCAAAGAAGAGTGGAATGTCATGGCGACAGATTAGGGCCATGAGTCCAGTGTCGTCATAGCAGTCGATATCAGCCTTGCGTTTATTGCCATCCACGGCTTCGTACGATGCTTCACACGCATCGATCACCTCATCAGGAACATCCCGGGAGTAAGTTCTGGCAGGCTTCTTACGCTGCTTTCAGATTTGCTCGCCCATAGCGTCAACTTCGCCTTTGGAAAGGAAATATGTGGGGTCGTAAAAAGCAGGACAATCACCAGATGAGCAGCGATGGCGATGGTGGAAGTTGCCGTCAGTAGCCACATGAAAGTCCCCTCCTTCTGCTAGCAGCCTTCCAAATGCGGTGCCTCCGAAGCACGCGGGACAATGCTGGACGAGGAGAGGAGAACATGCTGGACGAGGAGAGGAGAACATGCTGGACGAGGAGAGGAGAACATGCTCCTGGGGACAGAGCAGATGGAGAATTTGAGGCTGATGCGACAGCAGCGTCTGATGTTGTGGAGAGCATAGGTTTCGAGGCACTTATCTTGTCACAGCAACACTGAAGAGCGCCGTTTATTTGCTTCTCGACTTCGACTTGAAGGACGTCGTACCATTGCACTGCTGAGGCAAGGCTTCGACGAAAAGGGTCTTGAATCTTTTCACCCTGCGAGAGAATTGTTAGCTAGTAATGTATGGACGCTAGCAGACGTACCGCTTTGTCGACGACATAGAAACCTCGTCGGACGTAATGGGTGTGAAGGGCTGCAGCCAGAGTGTTGATAGCATCACAAGAACGTTCAAAAAGCACTCGATAAAACCCAAGGAGTTCGACAGACACCGCCAAGCGAGGTTGAGCAGGAGACGATGGAAAGAGGCCGTGATGAACGAGAACTTGAGGTTGTGTCACGCAGTCACAACCTATGATATCGACCGATGTGAAATCTTTAAAACGTCAGACAAGCAGATCCGTATTGATGTTGTCTGTGGACTTACGATCAAAAAATAAACAAAGAATCTTGGAACTCTTTCGTGCACATTCAGCATGAGTGCAAAGTGACAGCATCTGGGGAATATCCTCGAGCCGTTTTCCAAGAGTGTGTGCGTGATAACGGAGATACGGCATAACGAGGTTGGGAAGAACACTCTTCCAGTGTGTATAAGCGTGTTCGGTCAATGCGTCAGGCTGGATTCGCCGTTTTTTTGTGGGTAGTTCAGCAGGCTGAGGCTCATCTCCAGTGGTATCAACGGTGAAGCCAATGACATCAGAGTCATCCGGGGGAGCCCGGAGACTTGACATATCGTCCACATGTTCCCTGGTAGTTGGAACTTGAACATAGAGGGATGGGGCCTCCTGTGCAGGTTGCTTGTTTTCGAGGAGGTCCCTCAGCTGAGCAAGGTATCATTCATGTTGCTCGCGCTGGCCGGGGATTGAGACTACGCTCCGCGTCTTTCGCTTGTCTCGGGGCCGCTTCGGACTGGAGAAATGTCGACCAAGTCCAGATGTTGATGGCTGTGAGCTGTGTGTAACAGCCTGAGCGCGTGAAGACATACAGAAAAATGGAAGAGAGGAACTAGTGTGTATTGTTATCAAGGGACATTGTGAAGCTAAGGACAGTGTAGGAGGTTCAGAAGTATTTGCAAGGTGGAGTCCTGGGGGACACCAAAGGACGCTCCCCAGGAGTCTGGGAGGAGACGAGGATGACCGCGAGGGTTCTGCCAGGCGGGTGGAATGGTTCACACGAAGTGCCAGAAATGTGCGCCAGAGGTACGCGGGCGGTCCAAGAACTACCAGAAGGTGTATCTATTTTTAGAACGTCACAATCTGGGGCCTAAGGGGTACATTCAGCCCAACATAAAATACAGGCCCGATAGGGCTCTATTGGTACCGAGAAACTGTTGCCCTAGGTGACAATTATGGACTCTTTAGGCCACTGCCTTATATTTGCAAGATTTGCTGGTGGGGATCAACTCCCAAGCCTTCCAATAACCATACTGGTGGTTACAATTGAGACATACTGTACCCACCTGATCAATTCATCAGCCCATGTGACACATTACGAGGGAGACTCAGACCAAGCACCCAATCAGAAGGAAGTATAGCATGATAAATTGCCCCACAAAGTATGTACTACATACTAAGTATCTGCAATGCAGCATAGAGTCTTAACCATAAACGTGTATAATGCGGGCAAGCTACAGCATGCTCTCTCGGATTTGGGGGCCCAATTTCCTTTTTTGGTATCACAATAATAATAATAATAATTCGTCACCAGTAACGCGTTACAGGTCAAACGCCTGTGTGACACATGACAGATGAATTGATTGATTTAGTACAGTAGTTGCCATTGCTGTCACTCTGACCAGAAAAAAGATAGTCTCATGTAGGATGTTATTAATGGGTAAGCTATGCTTATGCTTTTCCATTTTCTATGGGAGAGTGGTGACACATTCTTGAATAATAGTAGGGTTGAAATCATGATGTGTGCTTTGAGCTCATCCACAATGTAGATTGACAAAACCATGTAATGCACAAATCCAGGTTAGATGTATCCAACCCCTTCATATATAAAATATGCTACCTTAATCTTGTCTTATCTATAAAAGAAGCACACCTAGGCCCACATCAACAGGGTATGTATGCCTTGAAAAGCATTGTGGTGCCCTCCTGAAATATCAACCAATATATACATCATTGGATTTGTATTCTGACAGGTTTATTGACAAATCCCACTCACAGCACACTCCCTGATCCTCTTCATATGTTGGATGCATACAGGATCAAGTTACTCCTCATAAGCATTGATATATCCACATCCTTGTGTTCATGTTGATGTCATCTTTTCAGACAAGAGGAGATCCAAAATGAAGATATAGGATGTAGTTACTTATGGCAGCAGATTGACTGATCACTTTGACTGACTGACAGCATAGTACATGGACATAGTGCTTGCACATAGTGTTCTGGAACATTGTTACATATCTCCAATTATAGGATAGTTCACAATAGTGTTGTCTGTGTCATCTGACAAGGTGAGACAAGTGATCTGTTGCAAAGACAAGTTCATGCAAGTTTATTCAGCTCATTCAAAGTTAACAACATGTCCAGGGCTTGTTGCATTAACAACAAAGTATTTCACCTCTTACAATGCTGCTGTTTACTGCAAAAAAACTACATCAAGAATATCAAGAATACATTTTGTTACATGTGAAAGAAAAATGAGATCCACACCAACAACCCATCACTTGCTGAAACTCTTTCCAGAATCTGTTCCCTTTCTGATTCTTGCTCTATAGACATTGCTTCTCTCTCTCTCCTTTCATTAATATACAATGGTCATGGTCAAGTTGTAACAGCCAGTTGTACAACCACTTGTTTCTGCTGCTAATTGTCATGGGGTCTAAGTGAAATGGATATCAAACACAATACTTCAACATATATGGAACACATACAAGCAATTCAGGAGAATGATATTTGTGACCATGTCCACTTTCTTCTGTTTTGTCAGTTTGCCATATTGCTTGATGACCTCCTCCAAAGCCTCTTTGACCCTACCATATGAGTCTGATGCCTTGTACTTCTCAGCTGCAGACAGGAGTGGTTCTGCAGCATTTTTCTGGGAAAGAAAATAGGAATTCTCCAATATCAGAACCATTTCTATAATTTTTGCAATGAATGTATCAAAACTTCATATCATTTTAGAACATACCAACACCAGCTTGAAGGAACTGCTCCCAGGTGGTAAAGGAAATCTTGTTTGCATTGTAGCATTATGATGATATGAATAGATGTATGTATAGCCAACTTACAGAGTTATTGACCCCTGGGACTTCTATCTTAGAGTGAGAAATCTGTGAATGGAATATTAATATTAAACATGAGATTAAAAAAAAAATGTGCATACTGTATTTCCAGAAAGTAGCTATGGATCATGAAAAAAGAAGTCAACAATCAAAAAGTAGTGAAATATACATTATACACTAACAGCCTGTTTCTTTTCATAAGTAAAATGACTTGTTAACAATAAAAGGCTTACCAGCTAAAAATATACATTTAAATTGATTAACAGATACATGATGACTATGTACTTACATCCTATTGAGTTTATTCAGAACCATAATTGAACTCTTAAAGAATATCTTACCACCTACAATTGCAAAAAGAATCAAAGGAAGTGTGAAGATGAAATCATTACACATTTGTTTTAACAATAGGATGAAATGGACAACTCACTGGCTATGATTTCCAATGCAGGATGAAGAGTGGAGATGGGATCATCAGCACCATCAACCCACCAACATACCACAAGGACAACTCACTTCCTATGATTTCCAATGCAGGATGAAGAGTGGAGATGGAATCATCAGCACCATCAACCTACCAACATACCACAAGGACAACTCACAAGCTATGATTTCCAATGCAGAATGAAGAGTGGAGATGGAATCATCAGCATGATCAACCCACTAACATGCCACAATGGACAACTCACTGCCTATGATTTCCAATGCAGGATGAAGAGTGGAGATGGAATCATCAGCATGATCAACCCACCAACATGCTACAATGGACAACTCACTCCCTATGATTACCAATGCAGGATGAAGAGTGGAGATGGAATCATCAGCACCATCAACCTACCAACATGCCACAATGGACAACTCACTGCCTATGGTTTCCAATGCAGGATGCAGAGTGGAGATGGAATCATCAGCATGATCAACCTACCAACATGCCACAATGGACAACTCACTGGCTATGATTTCCAATGCAGGATGAAGAGTGGAGATGGAATCATCAGCACCATCAACCCACCAACATGCCACAGTGGACAACTCACTGGCTATGATTTCCAATGCAGGATGAAGAGTGGAGATGGAATCATTAGCATGATCAAACCACCAACATGCTACAATGGACAACTCACTGCCTATGATTTCCAATGCAGGATGCAGAGTGGAGATGAAATCATCAGCATGATCAACCCACCAACATGCTACAATGGACAACTCACTCCCTATGATTTCCAATGCAGGATGCAGAGTGGAGATGGAATCATCAGCACCATCAACCCACCAACATACTACAATGGACAACTCACATACTATGATTTCCAATGCAGGATGAAGAGTGGAGATGGAATCATCAGCATGATCAACCCACCAACATGCCACAATGGACAACTCACTCCCTATGATTTCCAATGCAGGATGCAGAGTGGAGATGGAATCATCAGCATGATCAACCCACCAACATGCCATAATGGACAACTCACAAGCTATGATTTCCAATGCAGGATGAAGAGTGGAGATGGAAT
>JBBPLG010001090.1:0-10403 GCA_038089695.1 Xanthoconium separans | reverse complement strand
TTTAATTGTATTGAATAAGTAGAGGAGATCACTAGAGTTATAGACTAAAGGTTACTTCAAAAAATTCCAGAGGTCTTTCCAATACTTGTATTACATTATTACAATGTCATATACATTTGTAAGATATAATTGGAATCACTGGAAGCCATGTCTGATTCTATTGGATGAGCAGAGGGGGGTGACTAAGAATATAGACTAAAGATGACTTAGAAAAATGCAGAGGTCTTTCCGATGCTTGTACCACATTTCTATGATGTTATATACACTGTGAGGACACAATTTGAACCACTTGCAGTCATATCTGATTTTATCGGATGAGTACATAAAGGGGGTCAAAGGGGGTATAGACTAAAGATTGCTTCCAAAAAGTACAGTGGTCTTTCTTGCTTGTACAACATTTACTCAATGTTAACTATAGAGGACACGATTGAACCACTGGCAGCCCTATCTGATTTTGATAAATGAGTAAATGGGGACACACACTAAATGTCACTTAAAGAAAATACAGAGGTCTTTCTAATGCTTGTGCCACATTTATACAATTGTATTATATACTGAAAGAACACAATTTAAACCACTGGTGGTCATATTTGATTTTATTGAATATGTAAAGGGGGTCATATGAATACACACTCTTCAACAATGGACAACTGCTGTGGATGATTGAACATACGCTCTTGATGGATGGATGTACACTTTCAACGCATGAACATACCCTCCAGACAGTTGGACGTAGTATTGCTCTGAAACACTGAACATACCCACTCCACAGTTGTCATCTGCAACACCTACTCAAAAAAGTCTTGGTTCATCGGCACTCAGGGAATGTTCCAGCTTTGTGAGAACGATCAGACAAGTGTTAATTTGAGAAAATGACCTGCAAGGATTTCATCGGTTCTGACCCATACCTTAGCTACATCCTTCTATTCATTTTCACAACAAATTTGCAAGCTCTGAAAAGCTGGACATGCTCACTCCACAGTTGTCGACTCTGGTATGGAAACACATAATAAAGATTTTATAGGGCTCGAGGGATTGGGTTGAAGAAGAAGCTCTACAAGAGAACCAACCAGCTCAAAAAAGTGAGCAAGTAGTATGCCCAGGTCGAGCTGGACTCAGATTTAATACATCACACATATGACATCCAAGCTGGAGGTAAGTGACACTCAACACAATGCCATAAATGCATTGTGGAGAATAAGCTCAGTTGAATGCAGTTGGAAGTTTATAAATGACCTCTTCCTGTCCTTTGACTCTTCACATTTGGCATATCACCATATTTTGCTTGTTACCTACCCCTGTATTACACTCATATTATATCACAATTCAATATTCATCAAGCTCATCAAGCTCATCCTCATCCTCATCCTCATCCTCCTCCTCCTCCTCCTCCTCCTCCTCCTCCTCCTTCTCTTCATCCATACCCATATCCTCTCCTGTCTTTTCAATTATAACCTCATGTGGCTGCCTTCTTATATCATCATCTTTTGTTTTGGCTGCAAATCTAACAGGAGGCTTTCGAGAATTTTTGACCTTTGTGGACTTGCGCATTCTTGCTTGTCGCTTTTGATGTCTCTCCACTTGCAAAGCCTTGCTTGCCAGGAGTTCATCGTAACCAGTGTGCTCCAATAGGTCTTTCTGCAGCCTGTTTCTTGGCTTTAGCACCCGGGTTGTCTTTCGTCGAGTCCCTTTCATCTTTTCTTGTGAAATACCTTCAATCCTATAGAACTTTGGATTCGTGATAAGCACCATCTTGTCTTCTTCAGACCTCCAAGTCCTTCCAGGTGTTTTTGACGTCCCTTTAACAGCATCTGGCAGTGTTTCAAGCATGGAGAATATCATGGAGAGTCGTTCCATAATCTCAAACTCTCCAGATGCTGAATAATTCTTGAGAAGGTTGTGATACTCCCAGATATAACCTGGCTTGTTCCAAAACAAGCTCCATGGTGATCTGCGAGTAGGCTTGGAGCCTTCAGATGGCTCAGGAAAGAAGATGCTTGCCCGCTCTACAAAGCTAGGTTGACGGCGACCAACTCCTACACTCCCAGGTATGTCTGCATTGCATGTCTTGAACAGGCAAGCACGAATAGTCTTGAATACCTCGTCCAATGACCAGCTTCGGATGGCATCCTGCAAGGATGTGGGCTCTGGCCTATGTTGTGCATCTTTCAACCATGCATCGTCCATTTGAATCCAAAGTTGGCATGTGAACTGGACAAATAGTTTCCCTACCACAGGTTCCAGATAAGATAGATTGCTGGTCCATATAGATGCGCGCATGATTAGCCAGGGTTGATCTCGAATCGTCTTTGTCAAGAGATTCCAGGTAGGCATGGCTCCAATAGGGAATTCTTCTGGATCATCAGTTGTTATTCGCCAAGCTGGTCGACCATCCTTTCTCTTCAGCTTTGCCTGCATGAGTTTCAACACCTCAGAGTCATCATGTTGTTGGACAGTTGAAAGGAGTGGTGTCTTTTCAAGATGGAGATCCGAAAGGAAAAACATTCCAAATCGTTCACAGACCCTGGAAAACTGAAGGAAAGCCATGGATTCTCGAACATGATAGTCCAAAATGATGGGAGTGCTGGAAGTGCAGCGAATCAGATGACAGATGATTCCAGTCAATACTCCCAAGTTTGGAGGGCTGAGGTCCTTGATGGTGATTTGGCATAGTTGCAATGCCCTTACACGTCTTGAGAGAAACTCGAACCAAACTTCTGAAGGAATCCATAGAATCGGATTGGATGCAAGAAAGACTTTGACCTGAAATTAAATGTCAGGAATGAGATGAAATATTATGAGACTTGGTCAGACCAACCCACCCTATTGGGAAGTTCTGACATGACATGTTCCAATGCCATCCCACTCATTCTGTATTCATCCCTAACTCCATAGGATCTCTTCTTGGGTTCTCCAGAGTATATGTTAATCGCCTGTGTGCACTCCTGCATGAACTCATCGTTCAGAGCATAGGCATCCTTGTCCATCACGAATGTAGGAAGATTGTCATTTGGCCGCACTGCCTCGTAGCTCAGATTGTAGGCACTCCTAAATGCCACGTGGGTTTGTCTTGCTCTCTCCTGGGACATTTCAGCTTGTATGCCACCATAGCGTCCGAGAGTGCAGGTGTGATGAATGGTTCCTTGCAAGAATCCACCAGCGCCAAAGGAGGCCTCCAAAGCATCCAGTCTCCATAGTCCCACTAGTTTCTGCTCGCAAGTAGGGCTTATTCCAACTCCCAGATTTTACCTATTTTTTTAAAATGGGTTCCGGTTACTCCAAGGTTCTGGCGACATAAGGTTAGGGTTACATCCAACAAACCACATTTTAATCAGCAAATATCATATGGGATGATCAATAAGAACAAAAACTCTCAGATCTTAGCACAAAATGTGAACATAATGTACATTCAAACTATATGGCACCATATACCACACCGTGTGAACACCGCATTTTAATGTATTTCACAAATTGCGGGAAACACACATGAACACAATCACCGCATTTCAATAAATCTGTCAAAATGCGGTATATTGTATGGTGATGAAAATACATGTGATTACATAATATCTAAAGGCCACTATTGATATATAACCTGAGGACCCTTGATGTGATTATTTGCTCTTTCTTCTCAACCACCACATTCTCAACTATAATGAAAATTAAATATGGCAAAATCAAGTCAGTCAGTGACTACTTTGCGGATCTGGAGGATGATGCAATAGAAGAAGAAACGTGTGGTATGTGACGCTCTCTATTTACACATCCAATGTATATGATACTGCAACAATAAAGATATCAAATCGTTTGATCAGCCCTCCACATCAACATCCATGGAATCACGATTGTACGAATGTGCCGATTCACATGATACCAGGTCTTCTCAAGCACATCATGAAAGATCTTTCACAATCAAGAGAAGAGATGCTCACACGGATTATGCTAATGCACCTGCTGGATACTGTGACGACACGACTGAAGACGCTATAATCACAGAAAGTACAAGTCATCCACTTTTTCTATCTGGAGACAGCGATCATGAAGAAGACGCGATGGATGTGTCACTTAGTGATATGATAGTAGAGAGAGAGATTATGGAGTGGATGAATAGAGAGGAGATCTTGGAGGAAAAAGGTATGGACCCGCAGAATATAGAACTCAAGATGAACAGCAGTACGACAAAAATAGGTGACGAGCATGATGAAAAGTTGCACCAATATTTGGAATGTTGTAAAGCGGTTGGAATGCTGCAGGTATTAACAGAACGTTTTGAATGCCCCATGTGAGTGGTGATGTGATGATAGGACACTAAGATAATATTTAATGCTTCTCATCACAGATGTCACACGGTGATGTCGGTGAATTTGAATGAATAGTGTGTGAGTGACTGACATACTGAATGACAACAGGGGTGAAGTTGTACGCATGAATGTATCATGCGAGCATGTGATGTGTGCTACGTGTATGCTGCAAGCATGGTCGGCAGTATATGCGCGCAACAATGGTGATGAAATATTCTCATGTCCTATCTGCCGGGAGAAGGCTTCACCTATACCACCATTAAAAGGACGCAACGTTGGTAACATGCCGTTTGTCAAGGACAAGAACATGACGAGGACTGTGACGGAAACCATGGAGGTATTCTTGAAAGCGATGGATGAAGGAAGTGAGTGGGTCACCAAGTTCCCGTCTGTGAATGTGTCCGAAGCATACAACAATTGGGGGAAGAAAGAGTCTGACGCAAGAGTATATTGGTCAGCAATAAAGCAGTGAGTGATTTATAGAGAATGATCGCATTCCTGGCTGCTGAGATGACATTTCGTTTGACAGAGTTGGAGAAGTTGCTATGGAACGGTTTGAGAGGTACTGGATGGACAAGTCGACATCGGAGTTGCTGGAAGCAAGAAAGAGTTTCGAAGTGTTTGAAGAAGGACCGGTTGTATGGCTTGGTGATTCACCTCCAAGGCTGACAAGACTTGTTCGTGCGCACCGACAAGTTGTTCAAACACGACTGAATTTTGTCCGTGCAAATGACCGAGGAGGGAGAGATCGTCCAGTAAGTGTATATGTTTAAAACGAGTTGACCATCTAGAGACACTGACTGATATGTGAGCAGATACGATAAAACAGTATGACAATGTAATGTAGTAACTTACATTGTGACGAGAATGTACTAGTGTCTCAACAAATGGTATGTAGGGTTTTGGCAGCAGTCCAAATTACCGCAAATTAACACGACTGTCAAAATGCGGAAATATAAAGCACCACAAATCGGCACGGTGTTTGAATGTCATGGATTTTACATTTGCAATGACGTCACATCACGTGGTTGTGATTAACCCGCAAATATGGGTAATTATCGATATGCGGAGTACATCACATATATGGAATGATGCTGTGTGAGTGGTGCAAATGGATGGATAAAATGAAGATCATGCGTCGAGAATGTTTAATGGGATAAAATCAATAGGTTGTGGGGATGACATCGTTTCAAAAGCACACGGCGAGATGATCGTATCGATGATTTACCATATTTATATAAATTGTCTGATACCGCAGTGATGTACGTCTTACATTGACGTGTCGGACACGAATGAGGGTCAGATACATGAACAAATACAAGCCTTGAGGCATTGATGGTTATAAATCGAACGACTGAGTGTTGCGCCCTAACGCTTTTCATCCCACCATCCCACTGTCACTGCCTTTGAAGTTTTTTTTGTTTGTACCCACCATCATCATGCCCCCAAAGCGAATTGTCAAACGTGCTACGAAGCCTACGGACGTAAGCTCTGCGGAAGAAGGCGGACCTCCCGCCATCCCACAACTTACACGCCAGGTCGATGCGAAAGTCTTTGAGCATTTTCAGCTCGAGACTCGCGCAGAGGCAGCGTTGCTAGGATACGCCAAGATGGATCTTTTCAAGCACAAGCCTGTCTTCGGTCCCTGGAACACACGCGAGCTGAACCATACAGAAAAAAAGTTACTTATCGAATCGTTCAACATCAATGGGCTGCGTCATTTCGAATATCTAAATGCTATACCCATCGTCATGAAAAAATCGGCTGTCAAACAAGACTCTCTCATTCGTCGTGCGGACATCGTCACCCAGATGCCGGATGGATCCCATCTGAAATACATCGAGTTCACGCCCAACCCTCCCACCGAAATTCTTGCTGCAGGTGGACGACACCGATCTGCTGCGTTGACCTTGTGGCACGACGATCAGAAGGCCATGTTGGCGGAGGAGGAGGAGCAGGTGAAGAGTTTGGAGAATGCGCTTGAACAGGATCCGGACAATGAGGGCTTGGATAAGGAGTTTGAAGAGAGGATCGGACGTGTCAATCTATTTCAAAGCATCGTCAACATGGCTGGGGAGTGGATCGTTGCGGTGTATGACAAGGGTGAGTTGTTTGTGCATCGATGTCATCGTCCTTTCGCTATGATACTAAGCTTATGTTTTGTAGATGTGGTTATCACAAAGAGCGGCGACGACTCTGTGGCGATCCACCTGTCGACGAACTTGCGGACACACTCGTACAAGGAGACTGCTGAAGAAGGTGTCCAGCAGACGTACAAGCTAATGTGTGCGCAGAATCAGGACTGGCGTGACTGCACTCTCCCAGCGTCTGTTCCGAAGAACACTCCGGCACACAAGATCAACGCGTTGCTCAAGCAGGATTACATCTGGGAATTATGCGGATATCTCGTCCGCAAAGAGTCCAACCACTACGTACATTCAGATCTCTTCACAATGACTTCGCTGCACAAGAATCTCATCTCTGAGTATGGCGGGGTAAGCCTGTATCATCGATGATTCCAGCTTAACTTTTGGATTGACGCACCTGCGACACAGCTTCTGGCCCACTTGACTATGGTGTTGGAAAAGCGCCTCTACCTATGCTTCAATGCTGTAGACTGGGCGGACGCGATGGTCAGTGAGTCCATCCATGTCCTGCAATCCCCCACGGACGAGACGAACAAGAAGGAGATCTCTGCTGCTGTGACATACTTGCAGAATTGCTACAACGAATTGCGATCTGCGAAGACCGTGTTTGGCGCGATCACTGATCAGGTGCGAGCCAGTGTTGACAAGGCGTTTGTCGACCATCTGTCCAAACGTGAGATCTCTGCTGCGATTGGACAAGATACGCAAGTGTGGGCTCGCGCCTACGCGACATACTCTGATGCAGTTTCCACGAACTTGTCGAAAGTGGTTGAAGAGCTGACGAAAAACCGTCGTCTTGATCATGCTGGCGCGGATGTCCGCAAGGCCTATGAAACTTGCGCATCGAAAGCCAAGTTGGTTTTATACATGGACAGCAACAATATACATTACCGCCGCATGCCACTGATGTCAAAGAGTGTCTGGGGCGCATTGGTCACCAATTTCTCACTCGTCAAGAACGGTCTGGTCGAGGTGTGTTTATCTGTCTTCGATTATTGTACAGTGGTTATGTAAAACGCACGGATTGGGTTTCTCCCGCAATTCAACACATCATGCGATTTGCGGGATATTCTTCATTGACCACTACTTTCGACGCAATTTGACAATGGTGTTAAAATGCGGTGGTTCATACAACTGACATGTCACCATGCAGGTTTCCTCTTGGTACAGCACATTCGTCCAACAGCGCAGGACGCTCACAAAAGAGTGGGACATTGGGTCCCCCACCGCAGAGCTCGTTCGTGCAGTCTGTGCACACACCGATATCCAGCAAACTTCTGCACCTGTTGCAGTCGATCAGGTCTGTTGTTTGTCACATTCGTTTTCCTACTCACACATGAACAACAGACTATCTCGACACTGATGCATTTTTATCCCGCTTTGCTCCACCTGGAGTGGCAGCTCACGAACATCCCAAAGCCAGAACGTATCGCCACAACTGTCGCACTTTCAGAGTATTTCACCAATAGCACGGATAAATCGCAGACCAAGAAATCGTCCAATCCTGAAAAGAAGAAGAAAACTCAATCGAAGGACAAAAAGACTCAGGGTAAAGGGAAGAAGGGTAAAGGTAAACAGAAAGCTGAAGAAGAGGACCTTCAGGACGATCTCGACATGGCAGACGCAGAAGACGACGAGGAAGACGAAGCTCCCGCCGCATCCACCGCCACACAGCAACCACAACAGCCTGACAGTGACGACGAAAAGAACGCCGTAATGAAGAAGGAGCTTATCGAAGAGTGTAAGGCCATGGATAACTTGTTGGCAGCTAAACTGAAGGGTCGACAATCGGACGACAACCAGCTCCCTAATTGGGCCACAGCTTGGAGACGCAGTCGCAATTTCGATCCCTACTCCAATAATGGTGGCACTATCACACGGACGACCAGGCTTCTTAGCTACCACACCTTCAATTGGAAGTCGATCAGCACGAACAGCGAGTCTCGCGCCCGCCGTGAACTTGTCTCTGCCGCCATCCACGAATATTGTGTTATCATCGGTTATCGCATCGCTCTTCTTGCCGACGTCACAGGTGGTGCCGCCACGCTCCGTGCTGCACTTGAGCGTGCCGTTACTTCTTCTCTCCTCGCCACAATGGGGACTCAGCTTCCACAAACTAAGAAGGACAAAGCGAAGAAGAAAAAACCTATCCGTGTCCTTACATGGCCCGACAATATTCCCTATGATGTCATCGGCGTCATGAATGCAAAGGCTACATTCAGCCTTGCCGTCGGACTGAGGAATGTCGAGAAACGGGTCAAGATCGTTGGTCAGCGTAAGTCAATCGAGGCGGTCGTCAGGGCTGTCCAAAACTGTGAAGTTGGATGGACACCTCCGAAATCTGAGTCATCCAAAAAGACGAAGGTCATACGTCCTGAGCTCGGAAAAATGTTGGAGGAAATGGTGGAGGTATGATACGTGACCATTCGTGCAACTTTCATTTCACCATCTCGTCGCAGTTCCTCAACAAATGTGCATACATCGAGCGATTCCCTGTCGCCGCCACCAAGGCTGTCTCTGACCAAGTCGTTCCGGATGAGGAAGCGATATCTTTCGAGTTCAAGCATACACCCAAATCTGCCTCCTCGAAAGAAAAGTCATCTCGCAAGAAGCTCACTGTCTCTGATGAGCCACTACGCATGCTTTCGCTCTTCTCATTTCAGCGGGAGAAAGATGAAATCATGACTGAACTATCCTCACGTGAAGACTGGTGGGAAGTTTATATCCAAGGTTTGCATTCCCATCTGAACATACATAATTGTCACGCATCTAATATCACATAGCTTGCCACCCTGACCCTGCATCTGAGGAAGAGGAGGGTGGAGACAGTTCCACTGACTCAGACGACACAAATATTCCCTTACAACCGACTGACGTCGAGATGGATCAGAATCTCATCGATGCACCACCACCTGACGATCCCACCCCTGGTCCATTCACTTCCACCCAGGCAGAAGAGGACTCCATCATGAAAGATCTCGATGACGACCTTTACACTCCACAGCCTCCTCCTCCACGCAGCTCACCCGATGAGATGGACGATGACCTCGAACCTCCCCCACCAGGTCAAAGGCCTCGTAAGGCATCCTCCCCTTTCACTGAACTGTCAGATACTGGCGAAGATCAGCATGCCACTAGCTCGGACTTTGTAGACAAATCTAATACCACGGGCGTTGGCGTATCAGGGGACAATCTACCCCCAACCCAAATAATCTCTCAGAATACAGGTGCGTGTTTACTCTTTGTTTCACCGCAATTTGACGTCAATGTCATTTCGCGGGCTTTCAACCATATCATTGTACATCTCACATTATACTTGACACCACACTTCTGTCTTTTGTTTCGCGGTGTTCCACGCTTGTCTCTGTCGTTGCTAACCTTGTTTTGTCCGCATTTTTGCATATCTCTCATTTTGCGGACATTTTGCCTTTCACCATTTCCTCATCCCTTCCATCATCACATTCACTTCCCCTCTCTGCTTCCCCGCTTTTCCTTCCTCTCCTTGCTGACCGTAACCCCATTTCCTTTTATAGATGTCCTCGGTGCAGGTATGTCATCCTACCTTCATCCCACAACCAAATCCATCCTTCTAATCTCATCTCTAGATCTCGTCAACAAGCTCTCTCTCACTTCCGACTCCACGAATGACCCATCCACTTCAGCACCACCTCCCCGTCCTCCCACCGCTCGTCGTGGTAAACCCCTCAGCAGTATGTCCCTTCATGCCCTCCGTTTCCCTCCTCATATCCCCTTTCCCTTCTCTCAAGGATATGTCCAACAACCTCAACATCATATCCCCCCGCTTCCGAAATCCATCCCCCCCGTCATCCCCACTCCCCGTCAAACTCGTAGTGTCACCGCCTCCATGCCTCCTCCAACTCATCCTCCTCCAATCCCTTCCTCCTCTTCCTCCTCCTCCCGTCCTCCTCCCCCCTCTTCGAATCCACTTCCCGAT
>JBBPLG010001088.1:0-10409 GCA_038089695.1 Xanthoconium separans | reverse complement strand
CCTCTCTTTCCTAGTCACACTTCCTCCCTCTTATGGGTATAGTTGTTTCGCAAAGACGCCTTGTTTCGTCGGATGCGTCACTACGCTCGAGAGAATGAGAAGAGTCAGGCACGCATCGCCCAGCTGGAGCAGCGCAAGAGTACATGTGAAGCAGGCTTGGTCGCGATCGCCGCGTGCTGGGAACAGGTGAGGTTTGGGGTCTTTCAGCAATCCGACGTAACTCAACGTTGACTGTCAATTTTCATTGTCCTAGTTGGTAGACACGATACGGACGCTCACATCCCAGGACGACATACCTGATGTCATAGTCGAGACCAAAGGTGGGTACCTTTCCGCATGATCGACCATATGCGCTGGACGTAACCCCCATGGTCGTCCACATAGACTTGTTTGACCTCTCGCAGCACGTGTCGACGGATTCGAGTCTGAAAGTAGCCCTCGAGAAAAACATGCATGCAACACAACGCCTCGTGACAAGTTTTCTCAGGGCACGACCTGCCGTCGATCAAGATGTGGCGTATCATCGTTGTCAGAAAGCGCAGACCGAGGTGCGTCCCAGGTTGTCTGTGTTTGATCTCTTGTCCACATCAAAGTGTAGTGTATAGCATTGCGTTCCGAGGTCGCGGTGATGCGGAAGCGGCTGGAAGAGGTCGAGGCGGATAGGATGCGATGTCAAGAGGAACTCTCGGCTGTAGAGACGAAGATGGATAGGTTGAAGAGTAATACAGTGACTGCACTGCAAGCGCAGTCGCCACTGCTCAAGGATGCAACACCCATGGAGGATGTTCGGCCAGAAAGTCGATCACCACAGGTTCAGTCAGATTCGCCACCGGTGCGTTGGAGATGAATACGCTGGTCTGGCGCTGACACAGGCATCCAGCATCCTCAGTTAAATGGTCACGATCACCCTCCCCCAAGAGATTCGGAGGAGGTCCAGGATGCCTTGAAAATCAAGGACGAACGAATCTCTGCGCTTGAATCAGAGAATAACCGTTTGACGGAAGAGATAACTCATCTGAAGATCGAGGTTCGAACTTGATCCTGATTTTGTTCCTTATTCTCATCTCTTTCTAGCTGAAAACGCCTTCAGTGGAAGTCGTCAGCGAGGCCCCGCATTACAAACTTTTACTGGATCACACGTCGCACCTGGAGAGTTTACTGGCATCGAATGCGCAGGAGATGACTCAGCTCAACGAGACGCTCGATCAACTCCGAGCGTCACGAAAAGACTTTGAGGAAGAGATACAAGTCCGTCGTCGAAACATTGCACTATCAACTGTTCTCATTTCACGTAGGTTGCCGCACAACATGCGACCCAAGAACTCAAAACCCTCTTGTCGAAACGGGAAGCGGACAACCTTCGTGTCCGAGAGCTACGTGATCAGTACGGGGCGGAATTATCAGAACGAAAAGCCAGGGACTCGGTCAAACTGCAATCTATACACGAGCTAAAAGAACTAGCAGAGTCGCGATCAGAGCGAATCTCGCAATTGCAGTCAGAGGTTGGGCGACACAAAGCGAGGCTAGCGGCGCTGTCCGGCGATGAAGACTTGATGAAGTACTTTTTCGAGGGGAAATGTGAAGATGTTGACTACGTGCGCAACCTGACGCGAAAACTAGAGTGAGAAACCCTTCGACCTCTCGTCCTGACTTGTGGGCTGATATTGATTAGTGAGGCTGAAGCCAAGTCTGCTGCGCTTGGGCTAGCCCTGGCTACGTTGAGCAAGGAGCATCCCGATGTGTCGCAGCATATCGCATCCGAGGTGACCGCTCGCGAGGAGCTTACAAGGGTGTCGAAAGAGTTGGCACGCTACCGTTCCATATTCGGCGAATCTTCCACGTCAGAAGCGCGTACGCTCGCCCAGCAACTCGAGAGAAAGGACGGGGAGTTACAAAAGCTGCGGTTACTCACAGAACAACAGGCCCAGGCGGAAACGTCGTTGTTTGCGGAGATTGATCGATTGTCCTCTCTTTGGGAGGGCTTGGACCAGCATGTGAAAAAGAAGGTTTTCGACCTGAGTACGTTCGAGGAAAAACTGCAAAAAAGTGCTCACGAGGTATGTTTCTTGTATGAGCGGAGAGGTCCGACTAATAATGCACCTTATAGAAAGCGAAGGCGGAAAACAAGTACTTTGCGGCGATGCGCGAAAAGGAGATGGGTGAATCGGAGCGCAAAGCCATGGCTCGTCAGCTTGAGAAACAGGGCAAAGCCGTCGAACGAGCGACGGAGGTCGAGAAACAACTTTATAGCCAAGTCGTGCGTTGGTTCGTTTCTACACTACTGGAACAGTTGTGACAGTTGGTTTTCAAGGCGGACCTCGAGAAGATGAACGTCTTGAACCGGAGGGCGATCGAGAATGCAGACAAGCGAATCCGGACGCTGGAAACAGAGCTTTGGAAAGGGCATGCGCATTTGGAAGCGGAGAGGAAACGTGTAGCAGATGTACGTCAAGCTTCATCTGTCTCGAATCTTCTCATACTCGATTGATCTAGGCCCGTGCATTTGCGAGCGAACGCGGGATCTACATGCGTAAATTGGAATCGTCACTGAGAGCTGCCGACGAAGAGGTCTCCCGGACAAAGAAGGAAGCTGAGAAGAGGATCAAGAAATTGAGTTCTGCAGCTATTCCAGTGACCGCGCGAGAAGAAGCACTCGTACAAGAAAACGAAGGGCTTTGGGTGGGCGTCCCTTGCAATGGCGATGAAACAACCAATTGATTTTTTTCTTCAATCCAGAAAATTGTGAAATGCACGACGTGCAAACAAGGCATGCGTGAAGTTGTGTTGACGAAATGCATGCACAGTAGGTCTCATCTCGACTCTCATGGTATGCTCGGCTCACTTGGGTACGCTAGCATTTTGCAAGCCGTGCGTGGATACGCGGATCTCGACGCGTCAGCGACGATGTCCGAATTGTAACCTGGCCTTTGCGCAAAGCGAAGTGCAGACAGTCTACTTCCAATGAGTCGCCATTCTTTTCATTCTCTCCAGCGCGTCGTGCTTCTTCCCTTTTCCTTCTTATTTGCTCCGGAGAAACTAATGTTCTCGATGCCCAATTGACCCTACACTTTTGACTTGGGACTTGAAAACGAATAGAGGCGTATCCAACCATCCTTTGTTCACAAGGATTGGCCATTGTATTATAATAGTTTTCTGCTTCTCTTCTACTTATGCTACTTACAATGTTACGTCCCGGCTTTTAATGTTTTTATACGTTTTTATGAAATTTCTGGATCATCGGATGACTTGGAGGACAACGTGACGAAGCATATTTGCCTATGTTTGTGCAACATCCTTTCAACCGGTACGGTAATGCATCACGCGCTCGAGATACAAGAGATCCTCGACAATATCTTTGGTCACTATAAAGTGAGAAGTGGCAGCTCAAAACTGGCAGCTTTGGCCAGAACTTGTCGCACGTTCAAAGACCCAGCACTAGACCGACTCTGGGAAGAGTTGCACTCTTTGTCACCTAGCGCGGTGTCTTCCGGAAGCATCCCATGCAACATTTGAATACGATGGTGTAAGATGATTACTCGGACGCATTCATCACACTTTATCTGATCTTCAACCTTGTTGTCCACCAGTTTTATTCATTCCACAGACCACTTACTTTGATCGAGTGGGGTATCCTTCAAAGTTACACACGTCACATCCGATATCTTCATAGAGACTCTGGACTGGATGACAAATCCCTTCAAAGTCTCTTGAACCCTCCCACGACTGAGCCACTCTTTTCGAGCCTCTACCATCTAAGTTTTAATTGTGTACATGAAACCTTTTCTCTGGCACTCCTTCACGCCCCCTCCCTTACCTCCCTATATATTTGCGTAGATGGATTGACTTCATTCAAGAGTCCTGAGGGGTTGTCCGCTGACACCTACCCAAGGCTTATGAAGCTCGTCATCCAATCATGGACATACTCGCGGTTTGACCCCAGTTTTATCCGTCGGTGGAAGAACCTCAAGGTTGTCAAGTATTTTCCCTGGGATCTGGACCTGATCACCCTCGTGCACCTGTCTCGCATGCCTGCATTGACATCGCTCAGCTTTACATTAGGCAGCAGATTACTTGACCAGATTTCACCTTCCGACGCACCCCTCGTGTTCTCTCACTTGGATACCTGGGAATTGAAAAATGCGTCTTTAGACCTGGTTTTGCGTCTTCTCTCACATACCCGACTGCTCGCTCTAAAGGGTTTTTTTGTTTTCATTGGTTGGCACCATTCCAAACCGGAAATCTCCTCCTTCTTTGCCAATGTACAGACATCTGGTATTGGTCACACCGTCCAGGACTTCCAGCTTTCCTACGATAACTCATTTAACTGCCTCAAGAACCTAGAAGATATGCCCATACTTGGCTTGGAAGATTTGCGACTATCCAGAAAATTCAGCAGTCTCCGTCGCATAGTGATAGATCTCGAATTCAAGGTGGACCTGACAGACAGCGATTTGTTATCGTTGGCATCGGCATGGCCTCACATGGAAACACTCTCCATAAATCCGGAATGTGGTTGGAACACTGTCGGTGGCATCACGCCAAACGGTCTGCTCCAGCTTCTGCAGACGTGTAGGTTGTTGTGCACGGTTTCCCTCGCCTTGGACACGCGTGGGTATATGCTTGCGGACGCCCCGCCGCCGTTGACGGACCATAAATTTGCCCTGAGTGATGTGAACGTGGTAGATTCTGCGATCGAAGAAGAAGCTGTGCCAGCTATTTCTACTTTCTTGGCTGGTATCGCGTGCGGCGCTGAGTTTACCGTCCGTGCTTGGCAATTCCGTGTTGGACTATGGTGGATTCCACGAAGAAAGGTGGAGGAATACGAGCGGCGTTGGGGGCATGTAGGCAACCTTGTTAGTGAGGCTGTCAGTCGGCGTTCATTGACATGACGCTTGGTTTTGATACTGTCATTCTGTTCCCTTGTCTCTCGTTGCGAATGTGTACTAGGAAATGCTACCGTGTACAGGTTCGAGTCTTCAGCGGTACAGTGTCATGATATCGATATCACAGTCAAGACCAAATGTCGTGACATGTGGATCCTGCTGAAGGGCCTCATCAAGTCAGTCGGAACCCGCTGGCGAAGGCGGCGATCTGGTATTTGTATCTCAAAATGCATCACGCCCTTCAGATACCAGAAATACTCCTTCTTATATTTAGTTACTGTCGTCGCCCACCATTCCGGAGGTCATCAATGGATGCCTGCACCTCCAGTCGACGTAGTACGAGACTGGACACATGCAGTGTCCAGAATAGGAAACCTAGTGTATGTACGGTAATGATACTCCGACACTAATGAACGCTCAGAATTCAAACGTTCAACATGGCCACTACTATGGCATACATTCCCTTGATGATTGCGGCACTCTTCGTTCTCTTCCAATTTTCACGCAGACGGACAAAGCGCCTCCCCCCAGGTCCAACAGGGCTCCCCTTGATCAAAAATCTTCTCGGTATTGTACAGAACAGGGCGGAGGACACTGACGGATTCTTGAAATGGCGCGAAGACTATGGTATGTATCCATCTTGCTGGACGAGTGTTCTCTGAATGGCTGGCAGGGAGTATTATGCACATGGGAGGGTGGGGGAATCATATGATCGTTCTGAACACGGCACAGGCCGCGAGTGATCTCATGGACAAACGTGCCACAATTTACTCCAATCGACCACGAATGGTCATGCTTGAAGAACTGTGAGCGTCAGTTGCATACAAGATAGGTGTATTAACAATGTTTTTTCAGCGTGGGCAATGGCTGGCACATTGCACTTGCCTCAGGGGAACGGCATAGGGAACAACGTTCCTTGGTTCAACGTTACTTCCTCACGCAGATCAAAGACTGGCAAACGATCCAACTGGAGAGCGCGCGGGCCCTGCTTCGAAACTTAGTTGCACATCCTAACGACTGGGCAGCTTTTATTCGCATGTAAGTCGTCCTCAAAGCATTTTTAGAATCGACATCACATTCATTTGTACAGGAGTGTTGCATCCTCTGTACTGCGGATATGCTATGGCCACAAGATCACTCACCCCGACGATCATCTTCTGAAGATTGCTTTGGACGCTCTGAGCTGCCTCAGTAATGGACCATATCTAGTCGACATCATTCCATTACGTGAGTTGACTATACCTGTATTTGATTCTTTAACAGACATTTTGCAGTAAAATATTATCCAAGTTGGCTTCCAGGTGGTGGGTTCCAGAGAGATGCAATAGAGGCCAGGGTGGTGACTGAGCGACTCCGCTGTACGCCATTTAATATAGTCCGCAGCCAGATGGTATGTCTGTTTGCTCTTTGCAAGTCCTATTCACATGTTTGTGTTTCCCAATCAAAGGCAACAGGAATAGCTAGTCCATCATTTATAGCCACTCTTCTTAACCCACTTACGCCAGATGAAAACCTTGAGCATTTACGTCAAGCGGAGCTCATTCGTGATGCAGCTGCAGGGGTTTATCTCGCTGCCATGGAATCAGTAAGTTCTCCTCAGATGCCATACACTCATGCTCAACTCGAGGACCAAGACCGTCTCTTCCATGTACACTTTCATTGGCGCCATGGTCTTGCACCCTGAAATTCAACACCGAGCCCAAAGCGAACTGGACTTGGTGCTATCTCAGGACCGTCTACCAGCCTTTGAGGATCGCCCATCATTACCATTTATCGACTGCATTGTCCTTGAGGTGCTGCGATTTAATGTAGTTGCACCACTTGGTGTGGACAATTTCTCGTTCTTCATTCTGGATTATTCAAGGAGAGCAAGGTGTACCTCACACAGTTACCAAAGAGGACGAGTATCTCGGTTATCAAATTCCGAAAGGATCAACAATACTGGGCAACGTTTGGTATGCTTCATGTACTTGTACCTCACCTTTCTCTGATGTCTCAAAGGGCAATTCTGAGGGACCCCGAGGCATTTCCAAACCCGGAACAATTTGATCCCTCCCGATTTTCAGTCACGACAAAAGGTAGCGCGAAAGCGCGAGAAGTCCTGGAGTCAGTGGCATTCGGATGGGGAAGACGGTGCACAATACCGTGATCTTTATCTTAGGATCCCTGGTGCTGATTATGCCCGAAGTACATGTCCGGGCCGCCATGTCGGGCAATCGACGCTTTTTATCTCGTTTTCTCACATCTTGACTCGCCTTTACATCGCTAAGCCTGTGGATGATGAAGGGAATGAATTTGAGCCCTCACTCAAATTCCTGTGTAATCAACCATTCGTCAGGTAGGTTTGATCGTGTGCATACAACGCGATTGCTTACTACTTTCTTCTTTGACAGGCGCGCGGTGCCAATCTCCTGTACAATAAAGCCGCGGTTGGACAAGATTGCAAAATGCTCGCTCCCGAGTGATACCGTTGATGCGTTGCAACAATGACGACGGCGGTGCCGCATTGATGGAACCACTGCCCGTGCTACAGAGCACCTTGCGGCCGCGAGGTCAGGAACTATTCTCTCCGTCTTCACCCAAATCATCCTCATATACCTTCCTTTTCACTCACCCCTTAGCCGACACGACACGAAGTTTCATCCGGTACGGTACACAAAATCCTAGATACCTCAGTTTTTTCTCCTTGTCCTTGGTTCCTTTCAGTGAAGTCGCTCTCATAGCCACGATATTTGTTCTTTGTCCAGCCGTTGCTACACTCGTACATACATCATGATTAACACAACTACCTGTCGACCACTTCAGTCCCTTTGCTTTTATGTAACGAGCCTGAGTGATTTGCCTCTTGAACCGGCGAGATCGGGCCAACAAGCGGCATTACAAGTCCTCTGAATCCCACACAGTAGTAGCAAAGAATAATTTGTGTATTTCTACCTACAATTGGCAAAGTGATAGTGACGCTGCCGCAGCTGCGTCCTCATTGTCGTCATCGCGCTGTGTCGCCGTCGTCGTCCTAGTCATGCCGTGTCATTGTCGTCGACGTGATATCAATGGTGCTAGTGGTGGTACTGCAGTGGCGGCACATTGCCGTGGTGTATGTCATGTTGCATGCTGGAAGAGTGCTGGTGTCTTTCATGTGGCACCGTCAACGCAAACGTGAGGGGTGGGGTGCCGCTGCGCTGTCAGCGTCGTGATGGTCCTGGTCGCGGTAGTGGGTGCCGCTGCGGCGGCGACAGCACCATCGCGATCGTACCATCGTAGTAGACGCAAAGACCTTGTCCTCTCCCATGCGTTGGTGATGTGCATCGTTCAACATTCAACCCTGTATATTGGATCGACCAGTACGTTCGTGATATGGAATGCCTCAGGCTGGACCGTTGAATTCGCGAGACGAACTAGTAGACACAACGACGTCACGTCGAATGTACGGACAGAATATACATTGGATCTGCAGTAGGTAGTATACATACGCGACTCCGCACTGGTAGCTATCCTGCGAGAAGATGCCCAATAGTAAAAAATAACCCTGAAGCACTACACTGTGGGACATGTGTCCCCGAAGAGTTCTGACTGACGATGTCTTCAACGAGCTTGTACACTGTTGTCCAACGAACACGATCCGAGTTCCACCGGAACACCGAACCAATCATTTTGTGTGTACTTACAGTGAAGTAAAACGTAGAGCAAGGCAGGATAGCAGCAAAGAATGCAGCGACGGCCGGTATAGATTGTGCGTCGATGGCTGAATCGACCACGTGGATGAAGAGCGAGGGCGACAAGGCTGATCCCAGGCTCAAAGGCGGGTAAAGGCATTCAGTATAACCTCGTGTGTCGATGGCAATAGCAATCTCGCTGAGCGACGGGTATGTCTGCAGGAGCTGTAAAAGCTCGTTTGGCACGATTCCAGGTGATTTCCAGCCCCACTTTTCATTGATGAGGAGATGCTTGATGTGAGGCCATGCTGATGTCAAAGATATCAAGTCGCTGCCCGTCAGCTCCACCTTCTTGTTGATATCGAGGGAAAAGGAATAGAGATTGCTGAAAGCCATGCATTGCTGCAAGTCTGCAAAACAAAGAACGGGAACGGAGTCCTGTGGTCCTACGGGCATGCGATTCTGTGGAGACGCTTGATGCAACGACAGATTCTGGATGGTATGGCCTGTGCCAGATCTCTGAAGAATGTGAAATAGGAAGGAAAGATCCGACTTGGAAGGACAGCTTTCGAGGAAAGCGCTGAAAACTACGAGAGCAGGTAATTGGATGAGGGGAAGTAACTGCAAAATCAGATCCAAAGATGTAGAATTCAACCCGAAGACGCGCAAGTTGGAAAATATAAGGGGCGAATCGGTGGGAGCGATATGTTCCAGCAATGTTGCACTCAGGGTGAATTCGAGATCAGTCAACGCAGGGATGCGGGACAGGTGCATGAGAGCCTCTGCATCCAGTGTGATTTGGCGGCAACGCACATTCTGAAGATATCTCCAACGGCAGATATAGCTCGAAAAATAATTGTCGAAGTTGATATCAGGATGACGGAAGTCAATGCAAATGTCCCTCATTTGGGAGGAAAAGTTGTAAAGCGACTCAAGGCCCGGGAAACGGATCAGGACTGCATCCACCAAGGTCGTGAGATGGAGGGATATCAGGGATGGAAGGCAGATGTTCAGTAAGTCATTTGTCTCGGAGCCACAATCACACCGGAGATTGCGGAGATTTGGGAAGAGTGGTTGGGTTGGAGAAGGCTGCAAGAAGACCTTGACGGATGCCCAGTCAAATTCACGTCTGAAGTCATTTATGGATATGATGCGACGTGTGTAACTCCGAAGGATGTCCCACTCGGTCTGTGTCAATGATCTGCTGAATGAGTAGCGCTGTGTAGGATAGTGGAAGGAAATAAATGTACTTTCAGACGAAGCGGACTGAATAGCTAGAATCATCTTACCTTGGTTGTCGGCCGAGCCGATGTTCGATGAGATTCCCCCGGAAGACATCTCACTATAGCGCATGGTCTGTCCAAGTCTCGCCAGAGTACATCCAGTGCCGGTTCTTTGAAGGCACGACACGTTCTGGCGAGAGCGGGCAGATCAGGTCCAGCTGTTCTCAATAGATTACCAGGACGATGACAGTGACCAAATATAGTCAAGAGGATTTCCTGTATCTCGAGAGCGTGATGCATTTTGAGTATCACGGTGGGTGTTTGCCTGAATATTTGAATGTGTGAGGTTGGCCAGCAAGGTACTTTGGCAAAGCACTATTGGCACTCAAAGTTACATCGGTTCATTGGGCTAAGAACTCACAGCTATGTCGACCGAACGTGGGTCAGCGTTGGAGAGGGGCCGGAGGGCAGGAGAACCTACTAGTAGAGCGATGGGGAGGTGGTTCAAGTTGGCCTAAGGAAACCCTACGACGTGACGACTAGGCTACCAAGCCAGGACCTCTGCCACTGCGATGCTTCCTCGCACAGCGTCATGGAACCGAGCAATGTTGATTGGGGATTCGCATCAATTGATCCAACACAGAAAGCAA
>JBBPLG010001087.1:0-10419 GCA_038089695.1 Xanthoconium separans | reverse complement strand
ACAAGATACCCGACACGTCCATGCCATCCCCTTGGAGTCACGTTAGGAGGCGTCTCACGTCGTCCGCTAGCAGTCGCACGTCCACCCAATCGGTCATGGGTGAGAGTGCCAGCACCACTCATTCTTATCCCTCCCCTCATCCTACAGGCAGTTGTTCCCATCAACCTCTGCCATCAACCTCTTACCTGTCCTCTTCGACTTCTGTCCCTACCAACGCAGACCACCCATCCTTAACGACCATCTCTGGTTTGTCCTTTTATGACCCTGCACCCAGGTTGTTACCACCTCAGCAGATGGGACACCCCATCCTTCTTCAACAACCTGCTCACCCCCGGTGCTCCACCTTCCGCCTCAAGGCCTCAACAACCACTGACTTTCCATACTCTGCGGTTGCGGTTGGTTTTCATCACGCTAGCCAATTGCACCCTGAGTCAACACCCTCAGCCACAACATCGCTGCGTCATACCCATCCCCCGTCGTCAAAGGGACATCCGCCAACTTGACCCTACAGAGAGACAAGGTCATTAGGTGCAGACAGAACAACACACGGAAAATCAGGTGATCCAGAAACCACCCTCACCCTGTTGATTGCAATTCTGACATGCGTTCCAGATGCAAGATACAACCACCCACGAACCTGTGAACCAATGTCTGCAACAACCACCTTCCTTAAACGCTTCCTATGCCCATACCCCGCTAGAATTGTTGCACACACCTGCTCACCGCATGTGAGGTCAGGCGTGCAGAACATGCTGCCAGTTTCAAAACCAACCAAGCATGTCCAACGTCGCTGGCACACCTGGATGCGCATCACCTTCACGCAAGTCAGTCAGAATACCTAGGTTTCGGTGTGTCGCGTCATCTCGTTGGCGTTGACAGCTCTAGGCCTGACGCCGGTTGCGCGTACGATGCAGCCATCGTAGATCAGCTGACACAGGACCTCCTTGCGTCGCCTGCATTGGGTTGTTGGGCTTGGCACAGCAGCCGATCACAAGCTCTGGACAGACGCCATTTTAGCAGACGCTTGTGGGGTGATGAACTCGGCATTGTTTGCAGCCCAATGGTGGGGGTGAGAAGTAGACCCTGAATTCCCCCCCTCAACGTGATCACTGGGTCACCCTGATTTGCCTGGTCCCCTCGTCACGGTCTATGACTTACGCAGTGCGTGTCCCTTTTCTGAGGGCCTCGTCTTTATCAACCTAGTTCCAAAGCACACATCCAGCCTCGTCTTCCCTTCAGCTCAGGGTCTCGTCAGCATTGTAGAAGCATCCAACACCAATACAACCAGCCTCCATCATGTGCATGCTTCATCCTCCCTTTTCCCTTTCTCTTGCTCAATCCACGTTGAAGCTCGAAACCATGCAGTCGATAGGACTTGTCAGAGATGACTTCCTGCGACACAGTGGCTGGAACGGTCCCAGCGTGTCGTGTTCTTTCCCTGCAGGTTAACAGCCAGAACTTTCTGCCCTAGCAGCGCCCAAAACACGCTTGCCATCTCGCCTGACTGTGCCAGCCCTTTCCCAGACATGCCTCCATTCACGCCCGTCAGATAAGAGCCCATCAAGCCAGCGATGTGCTTCAGACAGACGGACATGGAAACAATCCTCAAGCACAAGAGTCACTGCATGAAACACGAAAAGAAGGTTGAAACAAAAGATCGCCCCCCCCCTTCCCTACCACACGCTTGTACTTCAACCGTCGCTCGACAGGTCTGTCATACCCAATGCCACGTCGGTGCTCATCGCATCTTCTCTCACAGGACATGCTGCATCGCATTGAAAGCATCAACTCTATGGAGCCCCATCGCACCACAGCAAGCACTGCGCAACCTGCATCGCAGGGCGTGGATCCCTTCCCCCCATGAAGAAACGACTGCTGCAAGCTGCCCCGCTCATCCCCCTTCGCGCCACGTTTCACAGGCAGACATCGCGGATGTGCAGGTTGGGTCAACTTCACCAGACGTCAGGCTACTCAAGGCAGCTTTGATCTGCAAGGGAAAGCGCAAGCGGATGGAGATCATTGCGTCCCCAAGACATTACCCCAGGTAAGCTTTCTCTTCTCACGTCTAGATACATGCCTTGACTTTGGTGCAGAACTTACGCATCCCCTGCCTGTACCAGTATCTTCGATCCTTGAAGGGCACTTTAGGTCCAGGAAAAAGCCACCCAGTCAACAATATCTACATACCATAGCCGAGGTGAAAGGCTCAAAATAGTCCCTGTTTAGAAACTTCAGGTCCTTGCCACTGACACAAAAAGGAGCTGTGCTGTTTTGAGCTCGCTAAGAGCTTATGCGGACCAATCAGAGGGCATAAAGCAGCCAGAAAGCTGTTCGCTAACATTACATTACACCAGTGCTTGGCAGATGGGTCGCGAAACCACCTGGGAAGGACGGCAAGCTGCAGCTGACGACAGACAAGACAGAGCTCGAATTTTCTCTGAACATGTTTCTGGCAGGCGGGTCGCCAAGCATACGCGAAGGACACAGGGCTTGGAGGACGATGCAGCATTTGTTTCTGTCCCTTTTTTTATCCCTTGACCCTTAAAACTCTTATTCATGCCTTGCAGGCCGTTACTCTTTCTCAACAACTCACACCTGGCATCACCAGCGGCAGCTGAACCGCTGTATGGAGCTGCTCGCCAAGGGTGGGGCTCTTTATTTCTCTGCATATGTCCCTACTCCATCCCGTGAGTTGCCTATGGTGACGATGGAGGCTCCTCCCCTTGCTTTCGTACAACAATGCCCTGTACCACGGCAGCCTCCTGTGTTTCTTGGCGGGCAGCTTACCGGGCGATGCTGCGCCACTTGTGACCTTTTCACGCGTTGTTCCCTGGCTCATCATCAGCGTATGAGTGCTGCACAGCCATGACGTGCTGGGCTACGTTCACATTGATGCTGGATTTGGGGGCACGTTTGCAGTCCCATGCTGGCGCAGCGATGGCTGCGTCTGCGAAGGTGTTCAGCGACCAAGGACAACAGGCCCAAGCTGCTTCAGGTCGCCCATGCCCCAACTGCATGTAGCTACCGTGGCGTGTATTTATGCTGCCGTTACCACTTCTTGGTGACGAAAAGGAGCTCGTAAACCCTGCTGAGGCTCATGCCTTCCAAGTGGGCACTTTGCAAGGCAGCTGCATGATTTGTGCCACATGCTCCAGCATGCCTGTCTCTTTTGGGTGGGCCTTGTTCGCCGTGACCGCCAGCAACTGTCCTAGCTGGGGGTGAGGGTGGCGGGGGTGCGTTTGCTGGGTGTGCAGGTTGGACAGGGGGGGGCACATGCGGTGCGATCGCTGGCTGCATGCCTTTGCTGGGGGGTTAGGCTGCAGGCTGCAGGTCTGAGGGTGAGCAAACTCGTTTCTGGGGATGAGTCGGCGAACAAGAGCTGTTTTTAACAGTCGGAATGCAAAGAAGGTACTTTGAGGGGCTTTTTAGGGGGCGGGGTGTCAGAAGCACAGGCAGGTTGGGGAGCTGCTGTGCAGACTTGTGGCGAGCGAACCGCACAGGGCTGGGGAACAGGCACACCCTGGATGGGTGTGAACTTGCTGCTGACCTGGCTGCCTGCCACAGTGAAAAGTTGGCTGCCTACAGTTGTGTCTGAGCGGCACCGGAGGCTTGGGGGCAGCGGGGAGGAGCACTGACAGAGCTGCATGCAAAGCAGGCATCAGTGATCAGAGTCTGCAGCAAAGAGGCTACTCACCTTCAGGGGGGGCGGCCATGGGGGAATCAAGCTGGAGGGCATGCAGCTCATCCAGCTGATGGGCATCCAGGGACCAATGCCCGGCGAACACAACCTGCAAAAACTGAGCCAGAACAACCGCCTGCAGGCTGATAAGCTGCGACTCATGGGTGGGCACTCAATGAAGAGGAGCGACCTCCAGGTGTGAGGAGGTTTAAACAGCTAGTTGGATGGCCCCCCACACAGGCAGGGACTGGGATGAGCAACCTGGGCTTCTGTGAGGAGTTGGGTACAGGAGGTGGGGGGAGATGCAACCGGAACCTACATGCTCTGAGAGGCGGAACGCTCGACTGGACTTTCAGAAGGGGTGAAAAGAAAGCTGCCGCTACACATGCCATGGCTTGGCTCGTCGGGTGCAGAGCAGGTGCCAGGGAAGGTACAAAGGGCCCGGGACGGCCACCGCATGTGCCATGGTTTGGCTCGTTGTGGACAGCTTGTGGCGTTGAAAAAGAAAAATTGGCAGTCGCATGGCATGGGTGCTGGGAGATGAAGGGGGGGATCCCCAGTGTTTTATACCAAGCCTTCGGCAAATGTTCATAAACGTATGTTACATATATACGCTCAAAGAAAAAATGGCCCAAACCCTGCTCCAGCTCGTCAACCTTCAAGAAGGGGCTGGCAGCTTTCTGGCAGTGCTCTTCGTGGTGCCCCTCAAACCACCCCTTCAGCATTGATTCCACGGCGGGCTTGAGGCTGCGTGCGACCCAGCAGAGTAGGCTGCTGGGACAATGCGTCATGAGCAGCGAGTGCAAGCAAGATGAACAAAGAGAATGAAAGGGGACCAAAAAAACAAACAAAAGAATGAGACACTGCCAGCCTCCACTGCCAGCCTGCCAGTCATCGTCAAGCCCCCAGACTGAGCTGGGACCTCTGGGTCAGTACCAATGCCATGTTGGTCCTGGAGAAGCTTGAGCCATCGCTGGGTGATGGCATCGTTGTTTGTGCATGCAAGTGATTTGCCTGATCGGACGTAGCAAGATGCACCAGTGGAAAATGGACGGTCAAGATTGCTGTGGCATGCAGCAATAGCGTTGCGTTCCTTGTGCAAACTGTGGAGGATCTTCTGACATCCGGGCTGCCTGTGACGGCTGAACCTGTGCCAGAACGAGTCGCTCGGATGTTCTGCGACGATGAGCTGCATTGCATATGTGTTGTGTGAGCATCACCGACCGCCACGAGGGATCGTGGGTGAATGGCATGCCTTCCAGCTTTCCCACTTCGTGTGGAGCGTGTTCCAGGCATTCTCCCTGGCACCTCTCAACTTCTCGTAGAACTCTGGCCGGTGCTTGATCGGAATGTTGCAGCCTACGACGCACAGGAGAACCGACTTGTCCCACTCGTAGAACAGTTGGTCAAGGTCCTTTGAGAAGCTGTTGCAGGTGGGTCGGGTACATTCCTCCCATCGAAACTGAGCAGCTCTCCCCTTGAAGTTGAGCTGTTGCATGATCATCGCTGGGAGGGATCAGCGGCACAGTGGTTGTGCAGCATATGGGGCAGTGGTGACGAAATAGGCAAGCAGCGATGAGCGGTGAGCGAGGTGGAGTTGCACGTCCGTGTGAAGGGCACACGGGTGCTTGCCTGAGGTTTTGCATCTGGTGCTCCGACTTGGACACTGTCAATCAGTAGAGGTGGCAGGCATGGTAAAGGGAAACAGCGGCGATGGTACAAGGGGTGGGGCGTGGGTTGGGTGACAAGGGGCAACGGATGAAAGCGGATGAGGGAGGGATCATGGCAGGGCAGAAGGTGGCGGGCTGAGGGCTGCACCACCAGTGCAAGACCCGTATGTGTGGGGTGGCGAGGGGCTGGGACGGCAGGCAGGCTGAGGCAGGACAGGGAGGGAGAGAAGAGGGAATGGTGCAGGGGCTGGCAAAGGACAGCAGCGACGGTGGGGCAGAGCGATGGGGGGCTTGAGCGGCAGGCAGGATGCGGGAAACAACAAAGGACGTGGGCAGGTGAGAACGAGAGTGACCATGGCAGCCTTCACCCCAGCAGCAAAGTTGACTATCATTATGGATCGCGCAGTCAGCGAGCAAAGGATGAAGACGAGCTGGCCAGCAGCATCTTTGCCTAGTGGGTTTTGCGAGCATGGGAATGAAGAAGGGAGGGGGCGTAAGGCTAGTTTAGACGGGCAAGGGGTGCTCCGCTAAGGGGCTATTTCTTGGACACCAACTTCCTGGCGGTCAGATGGGGGAGCAAGCCCTTGGCGGGGGGTCCTAGGAACACGGGCTGGGTCAGAGTCGGTCGGATGGAAAATTGATGGTCAGAGGGCTTACGCCTGCTGCATACTGGCACTCAGACCATCTGTGTAGAAGCCTGGTGCAGCATGATGCTGTTGCATGCATGCGCTCGAAGTTGAGACCATCAATTTGTGCTTGATCAGTGCAACCTCCTACTCTTGTGGCAATTCTTGGTCACTGGTTTTTATTTCCACACATTCACTAGGCAGGCTGTGAGCTTGTTGGCTTCAAGCTGCTGATTCAATACACGGGCTCTTCCATCTACACAAAGAACCTGGGGTCCTCCCACTCCCTCCTTCTACAAAACCAAAGGAATGCTTCTAAGCAGTTGTGATACCTTCCCTGGTCTGCAAGCTCGTCCACTGCCCACTCTGTGAACTCTTCCTGGATGTCCAAAGGGCGCTGTACATGGAGATCACCAATCAACTCTGCCCTCAGCATTGGTACTTGCCACAGACAGAACACTGTCCTGAATATAAACTGGCCGAAGGGGCATGGGCTGTTTTTTCGGAAGTCATGACCCATGTGACATATGGGACCTTCACTGTTCCTGTTCCGATCCTGCAGTAACCCACATGAGTAGGAGTATGCAAACTTTTGAAAAACAAACGACTGTTTGAAACCTCGGTACTTGCCAACCTTGGGCTCTCAAGGACAACACGGAAAGTTGTCCTCTACCAGCTTCCCTTCAAGGACGAAGTGGTAGGGACATCTGCCCTTTAGTGCTGGCATGCACTTGTCCAGCTCTTTCATGCTAGCGAGCCTCCCTTCTTTGGCTGTGTGCACCTGCTTGACCCTGCTGGAGGGGCCGCCCACATCCGGACACGAGCTGCCTTGCTGAGTTCCACGCGAGAGTGGCAAAGTCTTTTTCACCGGAACAGACCCTGGCTGGGAGTGTGGCTGGCGATTACCAAATCAGATCCTAGCTTGTTCATCTAGACAACCCAAACCTGACACACGTGAGGGCTATGTGTCTTGCAGCTGGTGCTTGCAGAGGCTGCCATGAATTCAGCCACTCGTCCAGCGACATCTATGAATTGACCCGAACCAAAATAACTGCTGCATGTGGATGCCCATTCAAGGTTCGCCTCAATTGCACGTGCCTACAGGGTAACTCAATGCTGACAAATGAATGAACAATGCAGGGGACGAACCTTTCCCTTTCCTTTTTCCATGTTACTTTGCGGATTTGCTACTGCGTTGATCGCAAATTGGTGAATTTCACTGCTGGGTTCGCAAATATCACAGGGCACCTGCCCATCCAAGTCGCCACAAGCATGTGCCATCCGCTTGCCGTCCATGCAACATGTAGCCTGGAGAATTTTGCATTCCTTGCCATGCACTAACTTCCTGAGCTCATACACCAGGCTGTGGTCTTCCTGTGGTTTGGACATCGGGCCTGCCCGCTCGGGGGTGGCAAAGAACACATGGGATTCAGACCCATCTCTGCCGGCACGGCCTGCCATCTGAATTGCCATCATGAGGCTGTAGCTTGGCTCGTAGATGATGATGAATCGAATGTTTGGCCTGTCTACTCCAGTAGCAAAGGCAGATGTGCAGGCCATTAGCTTGCTCTCACCACGGTCCCATGCATCGAGGTTGGACGCCTTGGAGTTCCCAGTTGATGGCATCTTGCTGTGGAACACCGGACAATGCACCTGTTCAGCAAATCTCTCTGCCTCTTTGCATGAGGCAAACAAGACCAGAATCCATTTGTCCACCTTCAATCTTGAATGCAGGGCGTGCACCAATTTATACAAAGCAGACCTTGAGTCCACAGGATCGAGGTAGATCGTATGAAAGCCAATCTCAGGATGGTTCATTGCCGACCTTACGAAAGCTGTCTCGGTATGTGAAAGCCCGTATGGTTTTACCAATGCTCCCTCCAAGCGAGGGGGGACCAAGCCAGATAGCAAGATGATTGACATGTCCATCATGGATGCCCATTCAGCGAGCCTCTTCCATGGTTCCCGCCAGTCGCTCGGACAATCAAGCTGATTGTGATGCTCGTCAACAAAGATGTGGGTGAACTTTGGGGTTTCTGGGTCGAGCAACATCCTGAGAGTGGAGGAAATAGTGTATTAGCATTGCTTTGAAAACGATAAGCACAATTGCACTGCATGAACTCACTCTGTGAACGATTTGGAGCTGACATGCTCAACCTGCACAAACAGTATCTGCACATCAGGAGGGATGGCCTGTGACCATCCATAGTTGTTCGCCTTGATTTTGGCCCTTTCTGCTCTCTCGCACTGCTCTTCTAGGAGTACGGTGAATGGGCAAACGACAATGAACCTGAGCTCATTGCTCAGCAGAACCGGGACCTGCCACAGCATGGACTTTCCCCCACCTGTAGGCATGGTGATCATTGCATCCTGTATCCCTCTCATCACAATCAGAACTCCCATCATCTGGGCCTTGCTCTTTTCCTGTGCCACAGGATTCCCAAGCAGAGCTTTCATGGCCCCTCGAATATTCTCTCTCAGCATTGCCTCTTCTGCAAGGGGAATGGGCAAAACGTTGTGAGTCACCAACATTCTACCCTGGGGATGTATCAGCATCAGCATGGTCTCTAAGCCATCCACAGTGGTTGTTGGCCAGTGGTACAGCAGCGAATTCATTGCGGAACACCCTTGCATGCATGGTCGTGTGGGTGCCTCGTCATCAGATCCATCTAATGCTGCGAAAACCCTGGTTCTCTTCTTCAGTCCCATAGACCCTTTAGTATTGGCTGTCGTGAATGTCGGTCTCTTGTGTCGACCAGGTGGGGATATCTCATGTACACTCGATGGCTTGGGCGTCCGAGGTGTTGCAGGAACCTCGAACTCATGGATGCTGTGGTGCGAATGAACCAGGTCGAGAGGCACGGTGGAGGATCGTGGGTGTGAGGTGGTCACCGAGGCAAGGGAAGAGTGATGAGGGTCACCCCAATCTGTGAAGCGTTGGACAGAATCTTCTGGTGAGGAAACGTTGCTACTGGATCGATGTTCAGAAGGGATGGTCTGCATAGGCAGCTGCTGAGCCAGACCGGCTATCAAGTCTGGAGTGATGCCAATTGCTCCCAGGCTGCTCATAAGCATATCGCAGACAAGCTCGGCTACCTTGATGGCCTGTACACGTGGATCGGGTGAATTTGCAGACCTTGATCTGGTTCGAATGACGTGCACAGGCTCTGGAGGTGGGTTGGGTCCCAAGCCAAGCAGACTTGACCACTCTTCGGAAAACCAGCGATGCTGAGCTAGGACATGATTCGAGAGCCGAGGCAATGCACCATGGATGACAGCGTAGTATGACACGTCAACTTCGGTCGAGTAGTCAGCAGACTCTGCAAGTACATCATCAATGCATGGAAAGGTCTCATTCGGCGAGATGAACTCATGGCCGAGGGTGACCATGCCCTGGCGGAACTCATTGGCTCCCCACCCGCAGCCGAAAAACTGCTGGTTTCTTTTTCACAGCCAGTCATAAAAATGATCTGCACAGAACCTCTCGCTGTGCTCAATGCACAGATACCTGGCCAGGACGGGTCAGAAAAATGCACCAAAAACCAATGAATACGTATGTTCGATAGCACCAACGTGCCTCTGGGCTGTATACTGTTACACTTACTGCGAGCCGATGCCCTAGCGAAGTTAGTCGCAACCGTTCGTGATGATAAGAGATGAAGTGAGCAGTGATATAAGCTTGTACTGCAAGCCAGCCGACCCCACGTAGTACCGTCTGAACGTTCAGGAGGTCAAGCTTGGATAAGTGAGACCGATGAAGAGCCTTGGGGTACAAGCGCAAGCGAATGCCTTGAAGAGCCTGAAGAGGAAGGTCATGAAATAGAGGTGAAGTCAAGAGTGGACAAGACTCTGAGGGTTCCCTCTACCAGTACACCAGTAGACAAGAATACGATTGCGAGTAAGAAGGCACCGAAGTGCAGTAGGGATACAGGCAGGTATCTCAGTGTAGAACTAGCTTAGAGGTAACAACAAACAAAGGTACCTCTATATATATGTATCCTGAATGGTGCATGGACCATCAGGGCAAAGGGTGATCCATAGGATCAAACAGGCTTCCCACAACGGGAAGGAACGGAAGGAGTCAAAAGGAGTCCTGTTGTCATGAAGAGTGGAAGGGGATCAACAGGATCAATAGGATCAAAGAAGGAAACATGCCCTAATATGGCTATAAGGTCCATAGGGCTGTACATGTGATGGAAGGTCAAGAATGGGGTTCCATCGGAAGGAGGAAATAGGATCAAAGGGGATCCGCTGTCTCAGGGCGATGAGGATCAGCGCGAGAATCCACAGATGATCGGAAACGCATCTAGTGCCATATGTGGACGGAGTTCCGCATGGCTATACATAGGCTTCGGGTGAGCCCGGGTCGTGCTCCTGCAACCGGCAAGGAGCGGAATAAGGAAAGGAAGGCAGAGGGTTCCGGGATTGGCGAGGAACAGGTGTC